>JAHWFP010135628.1:0-12478 GCA_023313725.1 Lithobius niger | reverse complement strand
ATGTACAGTATTGGACAATGAAATTTAGGCAGAAAAATGTTAGCTTCTCTGCGACGCTCCTTTAAGGATTACTTCCTCCAGGGCGTGAATGGCTGCGAAAGTACGATTGTTTTAAGGTATTGGTTTCAGAAATGATGAATGTGCATATTTCATGATGCAGGTAGGTTGATGATAAACTATTAAAACGAATAAGTACGACAATAAGTCAGTTTTAGCTGTTAGACACGCTAGATCGATGAGCCCACTTCTCGCACGCGGGTATAGGGGCGTTTGAAGTAAGCACCGACTTGCAGACTGAGCTTTAATAAGTTAGTCTGGATAGGACAAGGCTTGGTGCGGTTAAAGCATTGCCGTAATGCACTTTTGTCCTTTGTGGGTGTAAGAAAATAGTGTCAATGATTTTACTTTGGGAAGTAATATTCACCGACAAAATGTAATCTGCAAATGAAAATTCCGGAAGCAACGGTCTTAGTTTTCTTTTTTCCTCTAATTACTAACTGAACCAACGGCGAAATCACTGGGAGGAGGAGGGGGGGGGGGAGGGGGGGAGGAGGCCGCAGGGGGCAATCACCGCCTCAAACCAACCAAAAAAAAATGGGTGGGGGTGGGGCTTGCATTCGTTGAAGTCAAACTCGCAACACGCAAGAAAATATTGGAAACTTTTTGTGCGAGTTTGATTTGCCCAGTTTTGTGACCACATTGTTGTGAAACGTTCAGTTCCTAACTTTAACTTTGATTCCTAAGCTGACGACTGAGGCAACCTCTTAATGGAAAGGGAAAACGGAATACAAGGTCACAAAAACATCAACATGGTCGGTATTCGTTCAACCAGATCAGCTTACAGTTTCTTAATAATATATATATTCGATTCAACTTTATTCAACTTATAGTTAGATTCGAACCTCGAACTTTCGTTCTTGATTGATGAAAATATTAAACTCAGGAGCTTCATTACTCGGCATGGTTCCTTGGACACTACTCAATCAGACCGCTTCGCGTTGGGAGGGGAAGGTGGGGGGGGGGGGCCATACGCGCGGGAAGAATAAGTAAGAGATATCCGTGAAGTCTGGCCGTTTTACTGTGGTATTCGCTCGTCTGCGAGAAACGGCTAGTCCAATACTCGAGGGAGTGGAGGGAAATCGCACGAGCGCTGAAAGCGCGAGTGCTTGATTTCCCTCCACCCCAGAGAGTTTTGGACTAGCCGTTACGAGCAGACGAGCGAATATCCGTGGTAAAACGGCCAGACCTCACGGATAAGTGTTTTAATGCTAAGGTGTGACGTCGAGCCAACATATCTAGTTATTAGAGATTTAAAAAAATTTATTTGAAAATTTTATTTGTGAATCATGACGTAAATTCCTGAACTCAAACTTCCGGTTTAAATTTCCTGTCTGCGAAAGTCTCACGTACGCGAGGACGTCCCTATATCCAGTCCCAGTCACCGACGTTTGTGTTTAAGGTAAAACCTTTTTTTTTTTTTTTTACTTTATTAGTTTAAATAAGATATAGCGTATAAAATGCGCTATTCGCTTGAGTCTCGTAGGTTTGTAAGTGTGTTTGTGTTTAGGAAGTGTCAGTAAAAAACAACATTAAAAAACGAACATTAAAAAAAAGGTTCTGCAGAAGAATTTACATTCTGATAAAGTCCATTCCTGCCTGTGCTATAACAGCCACGAGCAGAACTTCAACCACGCATGTTACCGTCGCACCGTTTCGCAAGACTCAGCGTATTAACACAAAGCCAACTGATAGTAGCTGCGTTCTTCGCAGGGAGTCACGCAGCTACTATCTCAGTTGGTCTTGGGCCTAGTAGAAGAAAAAGCATCAGCGCAAAAATGGTTATCTTCACAAACAGGAAAGATTTTCGTATTTTAGCATCACGCTTTATAATTTTTTAGGCTGGTATCCTTTTATTTTTCTTCGGCGATCTATTGGCATAAATAATTTTAATTTTTACCGCATTCGACTTTTAGATTTTAGACCTCACGGTAATTATAGGCAAACGATTAAAACTTAGTACACGCACACACACACACACAGATGCAACGACATGGTTATCGCAAGTTAAGTATGACCAGGACGCGATTAAATTAGTTCCCAATATTCAACAGAAAATCTCCTAGACGCCACATTTTAAAACGGATGTTTAGCAATGGATTGACTAACGGGAAGTAAATAGACCTTTGGTGCCCGGGTTGATGTGCAGGGTCGAGAAAAATGGCGTTGGGAGTAATGTATACTTTTAAGAATTTCCGGGTGGGGAGGGGTAGCACTTTTACACTTGTGTTGCACAGGGAGACGGCGGATATAAATTGCTTATAATGTTACGCAATTTGTAATAGTCTTTAACACCTAATTGCGTTACTAGTGTTCGAAAACTCTTCCACCCACTAACCCGTGCACATCCACACCTCCGTCCTTCGATTTAAAAGTGACGCCGCCATTCTCGATTAATAAACAGCTGATTAAAATATAAATTACTCAAGTTGGACACCTGGAATCCCTTTCAAAGAGTAAAACTTACCAGCGTAAAACAATCGAGGATGACGCAATGTCTCGAAACACAAGCACAACCACCAAACTGTCCAGCTAGACACCAAAGGTGCCGTTGAAAATGAACCTATGTAACTCGGGTTGAGAAGAAACATCCTGTTTCGTCTGCTAATCGCGGAGGCCGTGGGAGATGTCGCGTCACAATCCGCTGATCTGGCTTTATTTTAGATGGTTGCGTGTACATTCAACATTCTAATTACGCTTCAGGCATACAACCGAACAAACCATGTGCTGGCCGAGGTTGATTCCTAAGGGTAAGGGACCAGTCATTATGTATCACTGGGGGGAATGGGTTTTGGCCATATTTTTTTACACATTACCAAAAGATGCAGACCCACCCCGACTGGCTGCAGAAAAATTAATCCCCCCGCTCCCCCCTTACACCTAGAAGATAAAACGTTCAGCCTCCTCCCCCGCATTTCCATTAAGTATGCATCAACAAAACATGGATATTGAGGCATGTCAAATGTTAGACCTTAAAATTTAAAATTACTTCAAAATTCATATCATTTTTAGTTTAGATGAGCTTGCCGAGCTAGACAGTTCTCTACACCAACTAGTATGTAGGCTACCTTATACACAATGCTCATTTACTGCTCTGCATAATATATGCAAAAAAAAGTTTCATAATTAACGGTCGTACATTTTCCCCCAAAAAAAGAAGCAGACAAGTAATTTTCCCGCAAATTCTTAGTACTTTTTGTCGGATAGTGCACTTTTACATTGTAAACTACTATAGTGTGCGCGGCCTATCTTGAGTTCGCCCCAGAACGAACACAGATAATCGATTGTATGTTTTTAGTCACAGAGTGCCTTGCTGATATCCAAGATGGTTACAAAAACAATGGCTGCCGTCAATTAAAGCCGCTCCCTCCAGGAAGACGTAGCCGCTCATAAATACCTGCAGGACTGAAGATACGCTGCGCACACAATATCCTACTACAAATCTTCTACTTTCGTTAGACGGTGTTACATGAATAACAACAAGTATCCAAAAAATGTCAGTGCACAGAATTGAAATACATGCTGTACACACAGATTGTTACAAGTTTCACTGAACAAGTTTCAACGTGGGATCAACCGTCTCTTCCCCAGACTTTAGCGGCGATCTATGCGGTCTAGTGCTAGAGTTGAGCGTGTTTACGTTGGTGAAAATAAGAGAAGAGTTAGCAAACTTGAAACCAGGTGAGATCTTCCTCTCATTTGATATAAAAGCTATTTTACCGAGCTTGTCGAACGCATCCACGTATCCACGTTTAAATTCGACCCCCCCCCCCCTCCACATGAAGAAGACTCAAATTATGCCCCAAAACATGTTTCGTTTATGCATCCTTGATGGGAATGCAGGGGGAGGGGGCTGAACCTTTTTTCTTCTATACGTGTAAGAGAGGGGGCATTAATTTTTCGACAGCCAGTCGTGGTGGTTCTGCATTTTTTGGTATCGCGTAAAAAAATTGCCCAAACCCTCCCTCTTCCCCAGCGATACACCCAGCGATACATAATGACCGATCCCTTACCCTTAGGAATCAACCTCGCGGAGCACAAGGTTTATTCGGTTGTGCGGTTTAATGCCTGAAACGTCTGAACCGTCTAAAACAAGCTAAAAAAAAAACAGGTGCCTCCCCCTCTTCCCCCCCCCCCCAGCAATTCATAATGAGCGGTCCTTAACTGGGGGGACAGGGGACTAACACTGCGAAAGAATCAATCATCGATAAATCATCCCATTCTTTAAATTTTTTTGCCCTTTACCTTCTACTGTTGGCATCCTCCACGTCCGACTTTTAGGCTGACTTTTAGTGATCGTATCCGATCCTTGCCAGACCTGTTGCTTCGCAACAACTATTCATTTATTTATTTTTACTCAGAAACGAGAGAGACACGGGGGGGGGGGGGGGGGCATTTATTTGCATCAATTCTCTGCGTCACGTGCGCAAGTTTGTAATCAGTTTCGGTGTTATAATTCAACAAAGAAACTTCAGAAAATAGTGTTAAATCTTCAACGTATAGCAGGTAGGTAAATAAACGTAAATAAATTAATACTGTATTGTAGTATATTTCTGTCACGTGAATGAGCGTCGATACGATGTCGAATCGTTCTCTTAACTTACCAGCGTAAAACAATCGATGATTGTGCAATGTCACGAAACACAGGCAAAACCACTAAAATGTACAGACGTATTCTGGGGTCTTACACGGTTGGATCCAATCATCCAGATTTTGCTGGCATTATCATTTGTCCTTATTGATAACAGTTCACCAAGATTCTATTTTATCTGCCCTGTCTGTCTGTCAAGCATGAAAGCCTTTGTTTTTAATAATTTTATTAACATGAAGGGCAAAAAAAGCAAGAGAGGGGGGAGGGGTGCACGTGTCCCACTGCGCAGACACCCTTGTAGGTTGGCTGTAAAGTGAGCTGAATCTGTTGAACCACACCAACCTAAGTAAGTAATTAGGCTTAAATAAATTTTAAGACTTACAGTATCTTTTGTTTTTCTGCCATGCTTTTTCTTGCAACTCTCTCAAGAGTTTGGTAGAACACTATTTTCTTTCACTTGCAGTTTTTCCTCTGCGGCAACGTTTTTATTTTATTGTTCAGTAGTCAGTATCAAAATGATTACGTTCGTACTCTATAAACATTCTAACTTCAAGATTTTTGAAGGGCTGTCGGTTTCTCACCAGAGCTGCTCTTTGTAGGGCTATCTCGCTCGTGCTGATTGTTAACCTGTTGGTAACGAATGAACTCGTCCCTCCGAACATTCAGATGTGATGGTGTTGGTACTTATTTATGCTTTAAGCCCCGAATTACTCCCTCCTCGCGCGCCCTTGTGCAAAGGCCTTGTGCACCAGACTAGGTTGATCCCACAATAGCCGTTAAAGAGCCACCCTCTTCGGCAACTTTTCAGTCGTCGAATTGTACGTCTTGTTTCATGTTCCTTTGCCTTAGCTCCTTACATCCGCACACCCGAAGGGGGGGGGGGGGATTGAGGCTTAATGGCGCGTCGACAACTTGGTCATTAGCGCCAACCTCAGTCACAGTGCAGTGGTCCGGGTTGCCACTGCACCACACATTACAGAGATGTTATTCAAACCCCGAAGGTGTGGGAGACTTCTGATCTCGTTCGTTGCTTAACTCGGGCGTTTTATAGCACGTTTCACGACGGAAGAGGCAGACGACGCGAACATGTGCAGATCTGTCGCATTTAACAACGATTGCACGCCCTAGCCTTACAGAGAAGCCACCGTCGGGTTTCTTCGTAAGAGGCTGCATATATTCGGTTTCGCTCGTGAATCCATGTTGCCATACAGAGGTCGGTAGGGGAAGGGGGGAGGGGGACTATTTATGAAGAAGGACCTACTCTTCATTAGGCAGTAAAGGTCACACAATTAGGTTATGCGTACAAAAATGCTAGGACTATTTAATTTGAAAATTTGCGCAAATATGGTCAGACAAAAACTTGAAAATATTGTTAATGGTCGTCATTATAATTTCACTCAGCCGGAGGCAACTTCGGATTTACAGCCTTTTGTGAACTTGAGCCTCGACTTGAACAAAGTTTAAAGGTTTTGTAACCCCTTCGCTTTGGCCCAGGCTGAAACCCATAATAGTCCTAGGTGTAAGCAAAAAGAAACTGCACTTTGTGAGGATAACACCATTTTTGGTGTACTTCATGTCCACACCCATGATAAACTTTTAGGAAGGGGTGCCCCCTGAAACCAGCCCAAAAACCAACATGGTGGCCATTTTGTTTTTAAATTGGCCGCAGTACAATACAAAAAAATCAAAAATTGTACTAATGTATGTCGGTTTAGTGTCGACTTCTAGGTTTTAAAGTGTACCGTATTCAAAAAATGCTGTAAATAATTGCCATGACTCCACACAACGAGATATTCAAAATGGCAGCCAAAATGGGAAAAAATTCAAGCGTTTATCATAATTTTAAAATATACTGATCGAGTAGAGGCAAATTTGAATTATTCCTCAAAAAGGTGAGTTCGTTTGCAATGACCAGTAACTAGCAAATACCAGGTAAAATCCGTAGTTTAGCGTGTTCGTAATTAGGGACTAAGTTGTGGCTGTTTCTATGCTTAAGCACTGCATTTTTCTTCCAATTCACCGTAAGTTACATCTTTAAACTGCCGCAGTGGTCGTTCTAATTAAGATAAATAGCTTTAAGTAAGCTTAGATGAAATATGGAGAAGTATATTTTGGAACAAGGATAATTAATACGATTTATTATAATTAGGAGCTTAGCTACCACAGTTTGTCTACAGTGTAGCACTATGCTTTTTGTGTCTTTTTGTGTTTTTATTTTGAACGGTAACTGTGATATCATCCCCTAATAAAACGGGCGTGGCTCGGTCCCTAATAGTGGTAGACCCTTTTCACTGCCTTTTGAATCAAAGAAGACATTCCCATGTTTCGAATGAATAAAGTTGCAGTCATTCATCTGAATTAATAAGCGACGCAACAGCAATTGAAAGTTTAAGATGTATTCACAAATCCAAACATCTAAGCAGTGAATAAGCCAAAATGCCCGAAAATAACCGTGATATATGAAAAAAAATACATGGGACCTACATTGTAGATTACATTATTGTAAACAACTTATATCCAAACCGTTTTTGTGTTTAACACTAAAGGTTCTTGCGTAATAAGCCAAAATGACTAAAACTGAGTAAAAATTGGGCTCCATTTTGGTCGCCATCTCCAATGCTCAAGGTTTTCAGCATCTTCTAGTGCACATCCTTTTGAGTTCCAGAAAAAAACTGCTCTCAAAAAGCATGGTATATTAATATTCTCTTCGCATTTCCATATATGTATTAAATGCATTTTTTAAAACTATAACATGCAAATTATAATTTTTTTCGAATTCACCACGCTTTTTCCAGTCAGGAACAACCCTAAAACGTTTTGTTGCAATTTGTAGATGGTTAGCCCCCTTTTTAGCCTGTATTTACTCGCCTAATAGTTTTGTTGTTCTCTCATGCTGTTGTCGCTCTGATAGCTCTAGATTTTAATACTTTCTCTAACTAGAACTTCGGTAATTATCTAGAATAAGGGCACCACGCCAAATCACCTAATTTTTGCACTTAATTTTTGTGATTTGGCGTGGTACCCCTTATCTAGATAATTACCCAATTTTCTTTCAAGGGACAACTTTCACAACGTTGCTGAGAGGCACGGAAGGTTGGGGTGAAGGGGAAAAGATTCGCGGGTTTGGTTTCAATCAAGTACCCCACAAAAAAAAAAAAAACGACGATACAATACGATCTCGAAACTTGTGAAACTTCCCCTAGAACTGGCGACGAAAACTGTTGTTTATACGTTACATCGTTTGCAGTATTGGGCTTCAGCCCCAAATTTACGGGTATATTAAAGTCATATTGAGAAAAGGTATTAAGGAAAGATGCAATACTTACTGGTTCATTCATGTTATCCCCAACTGAAAGTAATAAGACTTCTTTCCTTGGAGAGACTCCTGATTTACGCTAAAAACAATATAACCAGGATTTCAAATAAAGAAACCCGTTAGGAACACAACCTCGCATCTAAACCGACTAGAGGTGAATTAAGTTATCGAGTCTTGTGCGAACAATTAAGTTATCCCGGAGTTGTTATTTCAGGTTGCTAACAAGCATTATTACCCTCAACAGTCAAGTTATCTAACGGTTGATTTGTACTTATTACTTCGTCATTTTCATTGTTGCAAAGTCTTGTCTCCATAACTTAGCCGCACTGTTAAGCAACGATTCTCGTTGAAAGTTAAGGTTAAGTTTAGCTGATGTAGCGGGACGCGTGGCTGCGGGCCAAGGTCCCAATAAACGCATTCATTCATTCTCGTTGAAAGTGAAATGAAGTTAAGTTGTTACGTGAGATGAGAGATATGTATGATATGCGTGACGGGTGTGGTCCTGTTATGTGTTACGCGGTTGGAGACGGATGGTAGTAGTGGAAGTGATGAAGACCTTCGGGTGATATATGAGTGGTTTTCATTTGGTTTTTGGTCTTGATGATTTGTTTGGTTATTTGTCGTTTATTGTTGTTCATTCAGTTTACTGTATCGGTGCGCATGACTGAGGGTCAAGGCACCATTAAAACTAATCAATCAATCAATCATTCAAAGTGGGTATTCTTCGTAATAAGTATACGTTGGATTAGAAAACAAAAACGAATTCGTTTTATGCCTAAGGTAAAGTTTGACTGATCCGAAGTCAACAGAACAAAGGAAAGGAACACAAATAAACTATCCAATAAGGTTTCAGATACTGCAATGTTGCTGTACTGTTTAGTCCACGTGAAACCTTATTACTGTAGTCCACACGATAGATCAGCTAATGATTGGTGCTTTCTACCTGGCTAAACGACACCGCTGGAAAATGTTTAAAAAAAAACCAATCGTCTTAGTTCTACAGGTAATTTCCGGGTTCGTACGCGTCCTTGAAAACCTGGAAATAGCCTAGAAAGTGATTTGGAACTTCCATGCCTGGAAAAGTGCTTAAAAATCTTGAAAAATAATACACGTATAATTCTTGAGTAGGGTGATGAACGGAAAGTAGACGACGTGACTGGAGAACACTGAAAATGTAACAAGAAAGTAGTCGAGTGCGTAACCTTACATTATTCTTCCTTTGTTTGGGCATGAAAAGTTTAGAAATTTGGGCTATGGCATTAATTGTATTTACGTGTGTAATGGTTGGATACAACAGTAAGGTTATACGTGGACTAAACAGTACAGCAACACTGCAGTATCTGAAACGTTACAGGAAAGTTTATTTGTGTTCCTTTGCTGTTTTGACTTCGGATCAGTTAAACCTTACCTCAAAAGCAGCAAACGAATTCGTTTTTGTTTTCTAATTCATGCTACTTTGCCGTAGCATGCAGTTTAGATTAGTTAGTTTTTATGTTTTGTATCATGCACGGCGATAGGCGTGTATATATTTGAAGTCCTCTCGCCAGCAAAACTAAAACTATTAATTTCTCCGTTTCTATTCAATATTTCGACCAAACTTGGCCAGATAGCAACTTTTCCCAACTTTATACCAAATTTTATGCAATTCCGTGCAAGAGTAAAAGTACGGAGCCACACGTAAATTTGAAAAATGTTCACTTGTTGTTGTTGTTCTTCTTCTTCTTCTTGTGTGGCACGGTTTCGGAAAAAACTACGGTAGCTACCTAAAATCTGAAACATGATCTTAGCCAGAAATTTCCTGGGCTTCATCCTCAGAGAGACCACATTTTCGATTGGTCGAGCCATTCCGGAGTTACGGGTCCCTGAACGATCATTTTGATTGTTTTACATTGTTTTAACCATTGTAATAAAGGAACAATGCCACACAGCAACCTCCAGATCCATTCTTCGTGCACGTGTTATGTCTTTGCTAGAAAGTTGATTGTTGTAGGTGTAGCTAATGTGTTCAGGTGTAGAAGGTGTGCTGTTTGCGGATTTTTGTGAATTTAAGATTATGGATTCTACTATTGCGAGTGCATTTCCGACACATACCCAATGCATTCCTGCATTCCTATGTTATAAAGTGGTATTGCTGTTTCGAGTTGTCCTCATGGAACGTTCCCTGAATGGGAAACTGGAAGGTGTGAGAAGTGAGATATGCCCGTCAGAAGTGCTCAGGGTACCAACATGTGAAGTTTGGAATGTACCCACCCAACGAAGTGAGTGTTCAGGTGGAGTATTGTTGTATTAGAGTACTAGAGGTTTTGTTGAATTCATTTTGTATTTAGCTGTAGTATAGGATGCATGGCTTTGGGCCAGAACCCTTAATGAACAAGTTCGAAAGAATCCGTTTTCAGCAAAATGCATATCTAGACACATGCCAGTGTGTCGCGCCAAGTTAGGCAACAAACATCACAACAAACATCACATCAATACAATTGTCGAGGTTGTAAACCATTGTAACGCGACGCCATAGCGTCAGTGTCTTATCTTGAAGCATAGTTGGGCACATTTCAGGTACTTGGGGAAAAATAATAATGTGGTACAAAAGCTTAAATTGTGTTGAAATCGAGAGCAATGTCCCACCTGAACAAAATTAACTCGTGTAGGAATGCCAGCTAAGCTGCTTTCAATGCAAAACCTGACCCTCAATAACGTTGTAAATGTGATAGCTAGCTAATTCACTCATCCCCATGTTAAATCCCATAGGGTGATTATTCATTGATACCGAGGTAACGGGAAGGCTCCCAGCTATGAAATTACACGAATGGGTGCAGTACAATACGAACTGCGTATTTTTTATGGTTTGAAGCCTGGGGGCGTAATGAGGATGGCGAGGGAGGGCGCGTAAGTACGAAAATATTATTATAACCATTGTTAGTATTGTCGGCATCGTCTCTCATTGGACGGCCAACGTTCGGACAATGACAACGCGTATACTTACGTGCGTGCCTAGACACACACTAGTGTATCACGATAAATCTAAACAACGTTGCAAAAAAATTGTATTCACAATCCAATTCACGAAAAATAAAGCAACTGTAAAAACAAAACAAAATAAACAAAGCCAAATTGAGAGTGGCTCGGCCAGTCAAAGGACTGATATCAACACACCAAAACTAAAAAAACAAAAAACAAATTACAACAAAATTAAAACCAAACCAAAAACCTATAAAGAGGAGGTGACTAAGTTGAGAATGGTTCAGCCTATAGGCAAATGGTAGTAGTAAAGTGTTGAAAACCAATTTCTTGTTGACGTGGCACTTTATTACAAATCTGCACGGTAGTGGAGTTGAGTTTAAAACACAATTAAAAAAAAAGGAGTGATATCATATCAAAAACCAAAACTGGTAAAAGGGGCGCCAAGTTCCGAATGGTTCGGTCCTTCAAAGCAGTGATATCAACACACCAAAACATTCGCCAACTTAATCGCACCGAATAATACTTTGGACGTTAAATGAAAACTTGAACATTGCTACCGAAAGTAGCAACGTTCTAGTTTTCATTTAACCTTCGAATTAGTAAGCGGTGCGATTAACTTGGCGAATGTTTTGGTGTGTTGATATCACTCCTTTGAAGGGCCGAACCATGCGGAACTTGGCGGCCCATTTTACCAGTTTTGGTTTTTGATATGATAGATTTAAACCAAACTAAGCTACGTTGTTAATTTCGAGATTGGCAGCTAGAAACGATAGAATGGCGTATTTATTTCGTAAATGCAGGCTTTCAGAGCTGAGTTGAATTGTTTCACGAATATATAATGGCAGCCGTACGCCCCATCTACTACTTTACAACCACTTCACCTCACCTAGAACCACTGCTACAACCACAGCTACAACTCCAATTACAACTACAACTCCAATCACTACTACAACTACAGATCTTCACAACCGTCCGCCGCCGCTGCGCACCACACTTTCCTGCTGTCACCGTATTGCCACTGTATCGGCACTACCGCAGCACAAACTCCAGCTAGAAATGGTCCACCTTCTCTTTCCCATCAAGGGAAAGTTTCGGTAAGCCACATTAGGTACCATTCACAACTCGATTCTGCACTTCAATTCACCACTCCACTAGCACATCGCCGGCTGACCCAAGCGCCTCCCACCGTCATACAAAACAATTCACTCGCACACACCACACAACACTTCACTACTTGCTGCTCTTGCAACGCCCATTTTATAGCACCGCAGCACTACAGCACTAACTTCGAAGGGAAGCGGCCCGCCTTCTCTTCCCCATCTAGGGAAAGTTCCAGCAAGCCTTCAAAGTGGCCAGCAACAATGCATGCATAAACCTTCGTAGCACGACGCCATAGCCGTAGAAAAGGTACACGGATTACTAACAAAAACGTCAAGTGTGCCGTAAAAAAGGGGGGTTATATGATTGAAGTTTTACTTGACTTGTTAAAATGTACACGGATAAAATTTGGATGATTTTTAATTGAAATAATCAAATGTACAATTGAGAAAATT
>JAHWFP010135626.1:0-18224 GCA_023313725.1 Lithobius niger | reverse complement strand
TACTTGCGAGAAACAAGCATCACCGAGGTTGAAGCGATCCTCGAGCTCTCAGGCAAAAGGGTTCAATTTGCAGCGTTTCTACCGAGAGATGCGATATCAGTAATTAATTTAATACGATTTAATATATTTTGTCAGCCGAAAAGTAATTTCTTACCCTATTTTTATGCTTCCCTTCCTGGCGACTACGATTCTCCCATCCAGGACGAACAACACACAAGACACATTATATTCATCATTATCATCATCATATTATTAAATCTATGGCAAAATAAGGTATCTGTCAACATACAACGTGATTACACAATCTGGTTAAATCCAAGAGGTTGTTTGACCACTGTTACTATACAAAATAGATTCACTGTATTGAGGTTAATTTTTTTTTCACTATTTTTCTCTCATGTAGTAATAATAATATTAATAATAATAATAATAATAATAACAACATGACAATTAGTCCATGAAAATGGAGTACACACTATAAAATCTACATAACAACAGTATATTTGTCTCGTATATTACGGGCATCTTTTTTTTTAAAAGTTGAGCGAGTTTGTATGTATGTGTGTGTGTGTATGTGTATGTTTATGTGTGTGTATGCAATTGTAGGTGTTGGCATTAACGCATAATTGACTCTTATTACTGTATTACACTTCCAAATTTGCACCATTCGTAACAAATGGCTTTGTAGTTCTTGTTGTTTCTGTAACACTTACACTGCCATATTAGATTAGTTACAAGCTGTCAGGTTTACATTTTTTTTTTTCACTGTTGGCCTTTATGTTCACAAAACCATTAAATCCTGACAGTGAAGAATATAGTTTATATTAGACACGATGGTATTTCTGTATTTTAACTGAAATACAGACACAATACTAAACACAGAACGGCTGACGGTAGTATTAATTTATTTTCAAAGACCCCATTGTGATTGCCATCATCAAAACTAACGTCTTTTTAGCAGAAAAAAGTAAGGGGCGAACTGTTATAAACACTAGAAGTCGTACAGAAATCAGGGATAGAAAAGGATTTCCTCGACACTGTTACTAAATATCTAACGTTACAGTACATTGACGCGACAGAACTGTTAACATGTAGCGTGCCTTTTACAGTTCTAAGATAGCATTCAATGACTCACTATCTTAACTTTCTCAGCGATTTGAAAACTGGTTGCAATTAGGTTACTAGGCATAACTTAGGGCAGTCGTCACCCTACTAGTGACATTCGCTAGTGAAAGATTCACTGACAAAGACCATCTATGGCAGTGGAGCATAATCACAGAATCAGTATCCACATGTCGACAAGTGAGCTACATTTATTTTTGCCAGCGCAGCAAAGGTTTTTGGGAAAAGAGGAGGAATCTTCTCTTAAAAAACGAAAATAAGGTTCAACCTTCGTTCTTTGATAACTGACTAAGTGTGTATGTTTGCCATATATCTCTTCCACTCTTCCAAGCATCTGGTATTTTTTAAAAATTACCTTGAATGTATAATGCACTCCGGGGAACACAAGGCAAATACATCGCAAGTTGATCCAACTATCGTTCCCAAATAGGTAAAAACTTGAGGTAAACTTTCAGGTGTTGAGGTATTTGTGTAAAGTAGAACTAACGCAACCCGGCGCGGATTGCAGCACATTTAGTAATTAGCAATATTGTCGTCCTGAGATTCAAGGTTTCAACAAATCCTATTATAATAATAGCAGAAATGGTGAAAGCTAGCTGCATTTAATACCACACACTATAATATGCAATGTACATTACAATATACATGCGCAAAGCTTTACTGAGCAAATATGCAACTCCTCACTGGTTTCAAAGGCAAGTAATAGACGACATTAATAATCCGTGTTAACTTTTAACGGATTAGAGTCTGCACAGTATATACATGTACCCTGAAGCGACTGCTCCAACTGTTAATTAATACTGTAGTACACCGTTTGACATGAAACAAACTGACACAACTTCCTGAATTCAAGTTAAATATACGCTAGCCTCACTGTTAAAAAAAAACTTACAATTGCAAAAGAGCAGTAAATAAAATGACTAAAAATTGTCTTAATGAAAAAGAATTAAAAGAATAAAGAAGAGGGGTCTGCATTTGGAAGGTAAAGATATTGGAATGTAACTAATGGATAAATGGAACTAAGAGGCCACTATATGGACGGAAGCCCAGAAATACGCCTAGAGCGAATTTGGACAGGGGAACATGGACTTGTTACAAATTTTCTTTTCCGTAAAGAACATCATAGCAATTTCTAGTAATGTGCACATTTACCCTATAACGAGTTAACACTTTCGCAACAATTGACACGCACTGTGTCTAATAGTGCTTCCCCAGAATGTTGAAGCACGTACTGACACATCCATAAGGTCAGAGTAATTGCTACATGAAGCCTACTGGGATGTCCGTCTTCAACGGCTCCCAGTGTGCATTTTGAAGTATTTTGTGCAAATTTTTGCCATACAGACAGCCATAATGCAGCACAACAGTTGAAAAGATGGATGCATACGTATTGCCCTGTCTTGCATATCTTGCGTCAGGTACAAATACGGCGGACGCGCCTCTTTGGTTGTTAATTTCACCTCATTTTCGTGTTATTGTCAAAATATTAAAAAGACAAATAATCACAAAATAATTGCTACAGTTGGAAAGCTTTTTACTGTTAACGACAATACTGAGAAGAAAAAAGAACAAAACAAATTTAAAATAATGATACCTGATATTTATGCAAAAGTTTAAATCAGTCAGTTACATATGCGAGCAAAGGTTTCTTTTTCTTGGTCAGGAGCGAAAGTGTTAACTACAACTATAGGGTAAAAGTGTATAAATCGTTGGTTAATACTAAATCGTATTTCTGAAAATGGGCTATATTGTCCCAGTTTTCCTTTTCTATTTTTATTTGAAGAAGAAAAAAAATCATTACGATGTGAATAATTTCGTAGGAATGTTGTCGTATGAAGTCACATTAATATGCTATGGTATGTCTGTAATATTCCCAACGGATAACAGAATATTAATTAGCGTGGTTGTTAGTCTTATCTTCAGTAAAGGTAGTGAAGAAATATGAAGCAATGTTGTTCTTTACAGATAATGACAATAGTTTAAAGAACTTTAATTTTTAAATGGTTCGTACGCAGTGGGGGGAAGAGAAGGGACTGTTGAGAATTGGGGTATAAACACCAAATTACTGTCGCCAGCCGTTCAAAAATGTAACAAAGTTTCAATCATCTCTGACATCACGTTTCATAAATGCATTGCTCTCGATCAAAAGTGTAAGTCCTACCTTTTTTTTTTGCCATTACGACCATTTGATGTACGGTACAAGCGTTTTGTTACTTAGAATCCACATAAAGTTTTTATTTACACTTCAACTTTCGAATAAACAAGAATAATAGGTGGAACCATGGATCGTTGACATTGCACGTACATTATCACAATTTGTATGTTGACTACCAAATGGTGTTTGGGAAAAACGCAACCTTAGGTATTACCTAGCTGGCATCCAAACTCACGTGCATTTGTGGAATCTGCACATATTATCCACACATTTCCACACCCATTTATTGAGATGATTCAGAGATAATGTGAAACAACGACAATTAACTACAAAGATCGATGCTCGTTAGCAGGCTTTCACGCAAAAACAGAATGCATGAAGGGCTTACATGATACAAACAACGGCATTCCTTTGGTCTCACAGTGCCACACATCACATGCAGGATCGAGAGCTATGATTACAGTTCGTTGAACTATAATAACCAAATAAATGGCAACAATGAATCCATTTACGAGTGAAACTTAATAAGAAAGGACCGTGAAGTGGCGCATGAAACCAAATTGTTTTATATCCCATTTTTGTGCAAGTAATAGGGGTGTTCTGACTCCCGAACATGCAAACGTTGTCATATTTTTATTTTATGAAGTACTTTAGCCATTGTGATAATAAACTTTTCCATTAAAATCGTCATTTTACTTGTCAAACACAATGTCGAATGTCTGCGTGTGTGTATATATTCGTAAGAAGGCATGAACATTTGAATAATGTTGTAGAAAATGGGTTGAATGAGTCTGATGCAACAAACTGAAAAGAAACTGTACAAAGAAATTTGCACAGAAAAATTAGGATAAATTAATTTTTTTGTAATTAATAGTGACACAAGAAACAGAACATTTTTCGAAGAAAAGTTCTTAACAGTTTCTAACGGCTGATGCCACTTGAAGTCAAATTCTCTAAAGGACAGCTCACATGAACGAAAGGTGAAAACTACATTGCAGATCTATACTCGCCATATTTCCTTTCTAGTTTGATGTAAAAAGTCTACAAAACCTGATTATAAGTTCACTTTCCATATATTCCATAAAAGTACTTTCCACAGACTCTCACTGTACCCGAGGCACTTTATCTTGGCAACAAGACAACTAAGGCTTGCAGAAGTTAGTAGAGCCTTCCCACCAGACTAACACAATGGATCCTATTAAACACTTGATCAGTTAAATAGGTACACAAGCACTGTGACATTGTGAAACCCATGACCTGTGCAAAATACAGTTTAAATAAACCTCAACCCAAGTTTGCATTACAGAAATAAACACTTGTCCATTGTCTGAAACAACTTAACGGGCCACAATACAAAATAAAACCAACCAACCTCCGTTCCACAGACTGTGAGGCGAAGAAAATTCAGTGATCAGGAGTACCAACAGATTCTTGCACCAGAAGGAATACAAAAATTTCCTTGGTATGTTTGCAAAGTTTAAATCGAACTAACATAAAATTACGATCAACTGTTCACAAGATATTTTTGTTTGGCAATTTGGGACAGAACCGTGGCAATCGCAAGGTGAGGACTGATTTTCTGCCCAAGTGTTAATCAATCCCCAATAGTTTAGGGTTACGGCTCGTTACCTATATGGCCACATTTTCACATCCATCCGAACCAATGACTAATTCTTGCTCTTAAAAAAAGTTGGCCAGTGTAATTTCCTAAAACAGCTCGATTTTATGAGAACTTGTAGATCGCACAACTATTCATCGTAAATATATCAAGGTTTAAACCTTGATAGATTTACAATGAATATGTCATACGATGTTCATGGCCCTCAAAGGTTTAAAACAAAAATATGACAAAAAAATGGGCTATAAAAGTTTATTTCTAATGACAAGGAGGGGGAGAGGTTCTTTAGGAAAAATAAAGAAAGGCAACGGAGTTAAAGGTGGCACTCTACTGTGATGGTACAAGCTTGTATTGTATATGTCCTATAAAACACCAACACTCCACACTTTGTTCTGTTCATATTTTCAAACCATTTCTTTCTTGCGTAATATATATGTATATAATAGTGTCCTCACTTCCAAAAATTGTAAATTTATTTTCTCTGTGTGCACCCGTTTAGGCCTGTGTATTAAAGCTTTAATTCTTCCAAGAAAAAAATAATTATAAACCCTCTTTCCACTTCCTTAGACTAAGCAAAATAAGAAACAGAAAAGGAAAAAAAAAAGGTTTAAAAATCCTGTAGTTCCCCAAACACAAAGTGCAAAAGCACGATAAATCTGCCCGACTAACATACATATTGAGCCATTGAAAACGTGATTCTTTTTTGGTCAACAAATCTGACTTTATATTCTTCATACACTAAACTTAAAACACCACATTATTATTATTTATAGTACTATTATTACAGCAGCTCATTTCACGCATTGATACGGTCATCAGTAGTAATAATAATACGGACAACGCATTTACACACAAAAACAAAACAAAAATACACACCCCCTTCTGCATTTAAAACCCAATCCCCCACTACACATTCGATCGACCTTCCCCCGAAAATACCACGCCCACAGATGGTCACAAATACCACTGACAATAAAAACAAGTTAACTACCCTACTTCAAGGAACTAACAATATTTCACATATCTGTTTTGTTGTACATACATACATTCGTAATAATAATTATATTATTTTAATACAACCCTGCACATCTTCCGGTTTTCGGCTTCCAGTCCTGTAGTGAAAATTTGCCAACAGTTTGTAGTTATTTTTGTTTTTCTTTTGTCTAAAACACACACATATCACAAAAAACGGACACTGATCACATTCTGACCTGGCGGCACAGTTTTTGGTAGTAATAATGCTACCTACAAAAACAACAATGGACACTGCTGTCAGTTCTGGAGCTAGTACCCGGCACGCGCACACACACACACACGCGTGGTGAATGGGGTGGGTTTGCCATGATTACTAATAATGAACAGTGACTGAAGATGTGTCGCATCACATTTGGTGAAATGTTGAACTAAATTAGTCACTGTGGTAGCTGGATGATTTGTTTCTAATTACACATTGGCAAAAGACCATACAGAAAAATTTTATCGGCACACGGTGAACACAAAAACTGGGTTTCCTTCACTTATGCACAGTGTGGTTATTAACAGCAATCGAACTATAATAGGCATCACCCTCATACTTAGTTAGTAGCCTAAATAATTTGTATTTACCCCCACGTTTTTTCACCTGAAATGCGCTGGTGTAGTGAGAGGACACACAACGACTGGACACGGGATAGGCGCAATGTTTCTTAAGGAAATATCTCAGGTATTGACACTTGTAAATAACACTCAGTACATGCAGAATATATATATTAACATTATGAACAATATTTATCGTGGGTGTAGTTTGTTTGTTTGTTTGTTGGTGTTTGTATTTCTTTAAAATTAGTTGGACTTCAAACTGAGCAGTGCCTTAGGACAAGTTCAAGAGTTTCGGATGAATTAGCATTGATGGAAAACAATGAGGAAGAAATACAAAAAAAAATCTTTTGTTTCTTTAAATGATAAATCATGCTTGACTGCAAGCAAGAACTGAAATAAAACACAGTAAACGACACAAAGTAAAACCATCTCAAGGTGAACTGTTCTTTTCCAGTAAATGAATCGACAATTAATTGTCGAGTTTGTGTACTATAATATATAACCCGCACAATTTTTTTTTCAAATCATTTCTATAATTGCCTTCCCCAACAGCAAGTGACAAAAAAAATAGGTACAGTTAAAATGTACTACCAATTGGCACACTGTGATGAATCAAGTGAATGTTCTGGTAGTGGTTGAAGTGTACATTTCTGTGAAGTTTAAAACAGTTTAGCTTAGCGACCATAGGCGACTGTAAATTCCAAGTATTTTTTATTTTATTTTCAGGGTGACGACACGCTAAGAGTGTCCTAAAATGTTTTATGACGTGAAATTCGCTAATTATTATTTTTGGGTTCAGAATTTACATTTTAAGTAACAGCTTTCCAATTGTGGAGTTCTTGCAAAAAAGCAACTATTAAATACAATTAGAATGACATTTTTGGTTGGTTCATCGAAGGCAAATTAACTTGCGTAGACTGAAAAGTATTGTTAAGGCCAAGGTGCATTTTTCTGCACCCTCTAAAACTAGACATTTAAACATGCAAAGAACAACTAAAAATTTTCAGTTCCTTTGTCCGCATAGCCAAGGAGTTTTGTATGTGAGCTATTTACAACGGGGAAAAAATCAAACCAAGGAGTTTGGTGTCGAATACTGGAAGTTTACAGGAAATACCAAGTGGAGTAGGGGAAGGTAATTAATCATTTCATTCCTACATCATCACCTCTACCTGGTCCACACAAGAGACTGTGTGGATAGCCATTATTAGTGCACCCAGTGATGTCCATGGTTCGCATTTACACTGGCTGCACTTACGGGCTCCGTAAAGTTGAAGTCCAGATTTCCATCTACGCTGAGTTCGTGACTTATAACCTGGTCCACATCACACTCCAATTCTCCCTGAAACGAGTCAATGCTGTTAAGGTCGAGGTCGTTAGGGATGCCAGGATTGAGCGCCATAATCTGCCCCATCATCTGACTGGCCGACGTAGCCATAGGCCCCAAAACATGGAGTGGACCCTGAGGCGCTAACCCCAGGGGAACACCCACCAAGGGAGAGAGACCCTCGGCTGCCGCTCTCTGCGTCAGGGCCGCTCGCAGCATGGCCGAGTCGGCTGCCGCAGATGATGTCACTACCGCTGCTGCCGCCGACGTCATAGCAGCGGCCCCAGCCGAACTCGGCGTCACGTGGGTCAAGGCACATAAACCTGAAGCTGGATTGGTGGCCGGACTGTTGCTGTAGGCACTCTGAGGAGATGAAAGCGGGTTCAGGAGTGGGTTGTTGTTGCTGGTGATGTTGTTGCTGGTGGTGGTGCTGCTGTTGTTGTCCAAGGGAGGGGTTCGAGCTCCCGGTCGACGGTCTGGGGGGCCAAAACGTTGCGCTGCTGGGTGGACCCGCGTTGGCGGCTGCTGCTGTGGAGGCCCTGCTGCTCCCATTGCCGCTTCCATACTATGTGGGGGGGACAGAGAGTGAACACTGGGAGCAGGCGATAAGGCCTAAAAGTGACATAATTGTTCGCAATTAACACAGAAAGGAGTCCTAACCGAAACCGGTGCATTACCTGCACTGGGCTCAGAGCAAAAGGAAAAAAAAGAAAAGAAAGGCAGAACTGAAACAAAACTAACACCAGCCATGCAGCAGCAAGGGTTGATTAATAGCAAAGCAAACATATGAAGCAAAGCGAGTACCAAAACAAATGGAGCGTCTGTGAGCTCCATAGTTGAAAATAAAACGTACGAAAGCAACTTTGTTCAGA
This sequence comes from Lithobius niger, assembly GCA_023313725.1. NCBI lineage: Eukaryota > Metazoa > Arthropoda > Chilopoda > Lithobiomorpha > Lithobiidae > Lithobius > Lithobius niger. Next base: position 9,555 of record JAHWFP010135626.1, on the reverse strand, counting down.
ATACATAAAACTCGTGATTAAAGTAGATCATCTAGAGTGTATATTAAATTGCTAACGCCAATTCTTCAAGTGCTGAAAAGGTGACATTAATAAACCGCAAACACATGACTATCACAACAAATTACAATTAAGTCTAAACTAAAGTCTAATTTGTATTTCTTTTGAACGATGTGTAATTGTGTGTCATCTGATTAAAGGATATGGCAAATTAGATTTACATTCTTCTGAATACATCTAATTCTGCATGCGTTCTACAGCAGTAATTTTTGTCCAACAAATAAGCAGTTTTATTTAAAGTTACGGTAAGGAGAATAACCAAACAACTATACCAGTATATTAATAACAGTTTGCAATAATTCTTCGCAGACTAACTCCTTGGTCAAATCAGAATCCAGCCATTTGTGTGATAAGTTTGTTGTTTGTCTTTAGCTTTATATTGTTAGACATCTGTACCAAATTCCTCCAATTTTTACAAGAAATAATATTTTGTATGAGATGAAATACAAAATACAACAGGAAACTCAATTAGCATTTTTAACGGTCTTTAGGTTTTGCTTCACGCAATGATGACTATATTTAGTAAGGCTTTGTTTATTTATCCTATAACCTAATACTTAAGCAACCTTGTCTGCAACCTACAGCTATTGTTTGTTTATGCCATTCTGCTTTTGTAATTTTCAAGTCCGTTTCAGAGCATTTTCCAGACATCAATATTTGCATCACATTTCATGATATTTTACTCTGAGGACCACATTTCAAAGCAAATATTACATTTGGAAGTGAAGTTGCTTGGAAGTGCATGGTTGCTTTAGTGCAAAAGAGTAACAGCGCACAAATAGTGAATGTTGCATACTGATAAAGGAATATAATATGTATATACACTCTTTGTGTACCTGTGGTGCTAACACTGCTTCCGATAGAAAAATCAGGTAGCCACAAAAAGCTCAGCCTGCACTGTAGAAGGGCGAAAACAAGTCATTCATAACTGTAGTACTGCAACGACATAACCTCCTTAATGTGAAGAGATCATCCCATCAGGAAAGAAAATCACTCGTACTTTGCAGCAAAATATTGTCTCCAGGTGTAAAAAGTTCATCACACCCGGAAAGACCACAATGGAATTAAATATGTCTCTCCTGATGAGAGAGAGAGCATCAAATCCAAAGTCAATCATCTGAACATTGCAATATAACATTGTCTCTAGATGTGAAGAGCTCATCTGTACACGGTAACGAAATATTTTCGTGATATGATTATCATGTCCAAAGAGAGGCGACTCGGACTTGTATCAACACGGAGTCACGTTAATTCCGGGATTTTGTTATATACTGACCCCTGTGTGGGAGTCGGAATTGCAGTAACTCCGGTTTCTTACTGTGCTTTAAAAGTGTCTGAAATAATTCGGAATTGTGGTAACACGGAGTTACCCTAACTCTTGTCTAACGCGGTTGCTGTTGTTGCGGCAGCGCGAGCGAGGCAGGGATGTTATTTATGGTAATCCCGGATCCCTTGCAGGCGTCCATATTTCAGAAAATCAAAAAACCAAATTAAGAATCTGCAGTTAATGTAATTCCGAGTCCCACACACGGGTCAACATTTAAGAAAATCCCAGAATTAACGTGACTAAGTGTCGATACAATTTCGGCGCCCCCAACAAGAGACACTGCAACAAAATATTTCTCCTGATGAGATCATCATATCCAAAGAGTGATCATCAATTCCATACATTGCATTGAAATACTGTCTCCAGATGTGAAGAGCTATGAGCTCATCATACCTCCGTAAAAACGTAACAGTGCATGGTTGTAGTTAAAGACGCTTGCAGTTAAGTACCGCAAACTAAGACGAAGCAAAATCACAAGAAATGCATAATATTGGGTGGCAGAATTTGGTCCCTTTTTGCAAATGCAGCACGGAAAAAAGGTTGGATGATCCTTCATATGTACTGGTGAGAAGTGCAGATTCAAGGTGAAACTTGGAATGCTGGGTATTTTTTAAAGGTATGCAGGTGCATTAGTTGGTAGGGATCTAAGTGGGGCTTTATATCCGCGTTTGGACAGTACAATTTGAAGGAATTTGCAATGTGTGGGTATGAACTTTTTATCTTTTTATCTAAAGTTTTTCTGCAAAAAAGATAAAAGTTTGTACCCGCACATCACAAATTTCTTCAAAATAAACTGTTCAAATGCCTACATAGATGCCCACTGGGAACCTAACCAACCAATGCACCTGCTACACCTTAAAAAAAAACCCAGCATTCCAAGTTCCACCTTGAAGCCGCCATGTAAAGGGTCACCCGATCTTTTATTTTTGTGCTTCATTTGAAAAAGGGGCCAAATTCTGCCCGGCAATATTACAGATTTCATGTGTTTTACTATGTTTTCGTGCATCGTGCTTGACTGCAGGTGTTTTCAACTGTCGTACCAGAAAAGCTCATCTGTACAATGCAACAAAATATATGATGTGTCATATCGGAAGAGAATCATTCACACACTGGAATGAAATACTGTCTCCAGACGTGAAGAGATCACCACACAACTAGAGCTCCATCTGAACGCTCCAATAAAATGTCTCCTGACAAAAAATGGATCATCATATGCAAAAAAAGTATCATTCATGCAGTGCAATGAAATACTGTCTACAGATGTGAAGCTCTTCGTACGAGGAGAGATGATCTGAATGGTATTATAGACGCATAGTGCCTTCGCATAGTCTCTTTCTCATAGTAAAGAGATCATCGTCTGAAATTCCGTATAACAGTTACAAGCAACTTGCTTCAACCAAACAACAGCACTGGGCCTTCTTTACGGAACCGCAATTTACCAATAGAAGCAATTATGGCGCCACTAATACTGACCAGTAAGGCTGAATAGACTTCGATCATTAAATCACCCTGCCGAAATCTATTAAATCTAATAAAGTTGACAAAATCAGAAAGTAGATTTTTCAATTGAAGAATCCATGCTTCAACTTGTTGGTGAAATATGACAAATAACATTGATGAAATTTAAATTGAGCTTTATCATCATGTTTTAAATTGTGCGACCTCCAAAGAAGCCATACCATAATGTTTGTGAAATATAAGAAAAATAGTTGATGCGAGTTTTAAATTGAGTTTTACCATCAAGTTTAAAATTGTGCAACCTCTGAAGATGCCACACCGAATGATGGTAAAATATGAGAAAAAATGGTTGGAGTTTTAAATTAAATCATCATGTTTTAAATTGTGCGACCTCTGAAGAAGCCACACCATAATGGTAGTGAAATATAAGTAAATCATTGGGGTTTTAAATTGAGCTTGATCATCAGGTTTTAAATTGAGCAACCTCTAAAGAACTCAAGCCGTGACTTGGTGGTGAAATATGAGAAAAAAAACTGTTGATGGGTTTTAAACAAGAGCTTTATCATCTTGTTTTAAATTGTGCTACCTCTGAAAAAGCCATGCCGTAATGGTGGTAAAATATAAGAAAAATGGTAGGAGTTTTAAATTAAATCATCATGTTTTAAATTGTGCAACCTCTGAAGATGCCACACCATAATGGTGGTAAAATATAGGAAAATGGTTGGCGTTTTAACCTAAATCATCATGTTTTAAATTGTGTGACCTCTGAAGAAGCTAGACCATAATTGTGGTGAAATGTAGGAAAAATCTGTGGCGTTTTAAATTGAGTTTTATCACATGTTAAGTTGTGCGTCCTCTGAAGAAGCCACACCATAATTGTGGTGAACATTTTTGGAGTTTTAAATCGAGTTTTATCATAATTTGTTAAATTGTGTGACCTCTAAAGAAGCGATGCTGTAATGGTTGTAGGGTTAGGTTTACTGTGCTTCTAGATGAAGTCATGGCACCAGATGCCACAATGGTAGTGAAATATAAGAAAAATTGTTGGAGTTTTATATTGAGTTTTATCATCATGTTATAAATTGTGCGACCTCTGAAGAAGCCACACTGTAATGGTGGTGAAACATAAGAAAAATCGTCTGCAATCTACCAGATTTCTAGCATTCATTTATTTTAATGTGCCACCTTAGCTTTAAATTTGAGGTGTTGAAAGATTACAGTCAGAAGAGTAAACCAAAATATTGATTGTTAATTTTCTTCAGAAATGAACCAATTATCAATCTGAACCAATCATCACCAAATCTGCAAATATATTTATGATCGACTTGATCAGTCCGGGTACACTGCTTGAAAGCAAAGCAAAAAAAATTTGGTAGGCTGTACGTATACCCCTCAATCCCATGAAGCTTAAGTAATAATAGTAAAATCATTGCTGACTATATACAGATAAAATAATATGGATACCGTACTCAGCACATAATCAGTGAAATAAAGAGTTTATGATGTTCATCAATTCATTAAAATTACTTTTTAAATTATTAATTTTCATAGTTGATTTTAAATACACCACTATAGCTGCACAGTTTAAACCATTTTATAGGGTTTGACTGACACAGAAAATTAGTGTCAGGATTATAACGTAAGACTTAACTTTACTAAAGTGTTAGTCACTAATTAGGCTTCACTTTATATTTTGTAGCTTGCATTTCATTATAGTTTTACAGAAATACGTAGGTTTTGTAATTATCAGAATTAGCCAACTAATCTAATATGGTTTGGTGTAAAAAAAAAAAAAGCACACAATAAAAGCCACTAGCTAAGATACACAGGTAACCACAAACAAGTCACGACTTAGCGATAATACCTTATATTATTTGGGTGGGTGGATGTCTCGAGCATCGTCTCTATATATTATATATATTATATTATATTATTATATATATTATATAAGGTTCTTCTGTCTCAAACCTTGACAAAATTTCCTTTTCAGTTATGTTAGGATGAGAAATGTTTTTATGTCTGGTAAGTTATACCCGACTAATAGCATACCATGAGTTAAAATCCGAATAACATAACTCTGATCTGATTTATACTGACACTTGAATTATATTGACCGTGGATGCACTTGATAACACATTTGCTACTAACTATGCAATCGAACGTTGTCTAACTCTTATTTTCAAGTAGGGGTGCTTAGAACTGGGAATGAAACGAGAACTTTGGCAACTTTAAGTTAGGTTAGGTTAGGAAACCTTACTTAACTTGAAATTAAGTTTATACTCAGTTTGACCTGTGTTTGACACTTTTCATTATTGAATTTACTTGACTTCTTTAAGAATATCTGGTTTAGATGTTCAGTTTCATTGTCCTTAACCATAACTTGATTCATATAATACTCAACAGAGCAAACCATAGGTTGACCAGTTAAATTTAGCCGTACTGTGATGTTTAATGATGGAATTAATTACGAGTTAACCACTGGTATTGTATGGTAAAGTAACACCTAACAAAGATACTTTTGCAGCTATAAAAAATTATGATGTTTAGCAGCGCTATTTCATTATTATCCAAATTTATTTGTTACTTTGGTTTTTTTTTTCTTCCTCGCACTAGGTCGGAATCAGAACAAAGTTGCTTTAAATGATAAGAGCTAAAATAATTCAAATGTATCAACTGAATGGTGGAATAATATTCCAGCATCAAGCCTTAAGCAGGTAGCATTTAACAACTCACCCGGGTTAGTTACCTCGAAATTGTATTAGCGTGTGCAAGCAAACTTGAGTATAACACAGGCTAAACTTTCGTTATCTGCCATAAAGAACGTGTACACAATTTCGTACTGATTCAATAGAATGTTAGTAAAATAACATTAATAAAATGTACTCATTTTATTAAGTAAACAGCACTCAAAAGCACAACTCACAACACAAAATAAAACAATGCCTGAGACTTCGAAGCAAAACAGTTGCATTGACTTTGTTTGTTGTTCAAAGGATAAAAAAAACAGTCTAAAATACAGTGACATAACACCAGGCCTGCAACGTCTTTTCTCAACATTATTTCTCTCCAACATTTCACTTCCGGCATGACGGCCCAGTGTTATCTTGCTGGTATTCATATTTATCCTTCGAAAAAGGAAACAAACACACGGTCGTCTTGCTTCGAAATGTAAGGTACCCATTTTATAATTGTGCTTTTGAACGTTATATTTTAACTAAGGAAATGAAAGAGAAGTTGGACACCTAAAAGTACTGCAATGACAACTGATAATACCTACGTCGAGCTGAATGCATCAGCTTTTAAGTTGGTTGTAAGGATGCACGCCTCTAGGGCCGCTGACCATGCTAGCCGAGCGCCTCTCACTGCTCTGAAGCAGTCGGCAGGATGGAATGAGACAGATCGCACGCACCTTCGGGTGCTCAGAACGGTAATAAACCGATGTTTGGCCTTCAATCGGTATTGGAATGAGATATTTGTGACAACCATGAGATGGACAGAAGAAGCACTGTCACATATTCGGCACCAAAATTGAAAACTTGCTGCTTACCAATTTGCTTACTGTTATAAAAATTGTTCTAGGTGGTTTGCCGTGATTGCGTTCATCAAAACAAGAGTAGCGTTTGAGTAATAAAAATAGGGTACCACACCTCCACAAAAGGCCAACAATCACACGCATTCGTTATGATGACAAATAAAAGGGTAGCCTGACTATTTTTGTAAACGAAAGAGATTCACAACAAAACGTTGTGCCGACATGCTAGTCGTGTCCTGTCAAGGTGGTCTGAGTTTCACAGTGGTAGACTACGTATAATGGGAGACTATGTATCCCGAAACCAAGTGAACACGCACAACCACGTACTCAGAGTGGTCAGCTCAACAAGCAATGTGGATGTCTGGTCGAATCCCATACCATGACCTACAAGGGACTAAAGCCCAAAAGGTAATTTGATCAATACGAAAAGTTACAGGCGTAAAAGCATTATCAATTAACCAAACCTCTCAATGAAACTGCTTTCAATTCCCAATTTTCCTTCAAAGTCACGTAAACATTGTTAGTCATACAGAAACTGTTGAAATTGTGTACACAACTATGAGCAGATAAAATTTGGGCACAAATCGGTTAAGAAGAAGAAGCAGAGAATGAGCCAGTAAGAAGGGATTAGTGCAAAGGATTAGGGAAGGACGAGGGATTAAAGCTGAACGATTACGTCACATGGATTTATACTCTGCGACTACATTAAAATGGTTAAAATTAATTTTGATATTTGTTGCTTAAGCTTTCAAACGTTTGTCAACAAAAATAAATGCCTAAAATAGGCCAAAAAATTCAAACAGGTGGTTAAAATACTTTCTGCACCCTATTCCGGGTGCCACATCGCAGAGCATAAACAATCTAATTCATCTTACATCTTAAATTCAACCACAACAAACACTATTGTAGAAATGGATTCTATCATCATTTTAATGGTTCAAAAGCATGTTGTAATCAGAATGGTAAATAGAAAGTTCAACACGTTAAACGCTTTTACAAATTTAAAGCAGTGGAGATACCTTCTGCATCTCGTGGTTTAAGCTCGTGTTTAATTTGCAAACGCGTAAGTTTTTAAAATTTATTTGGAATAAAACAATTTATTGTGTATGATAGACTCAATTCTACTCATAAATAAACTCGTCATTCAGGGATGGATAGTAGTTTCAGTGAATACAAAGTGTCGCTAGATTTTCACAATAAAATTTAACGAAAACATTCAATTTAAATGAAAATGGTCATGGTTTATGTTTCATTATTATTATTCTTCGAGTAATTACAGCCAAATCCAACGTAAATCCAAGAATTATCGAAGAATTATGGATCACAGCAGATATACGAGTGTAAGCGTGATCCAACAACTAAGCGTAATTTTGATGGATCCAATTTGGCAAACTACGACTGATCCATTCCTAATTAACAGTGAACAAAATATAAAGAGCTATTAAAAAGTGTCGTCGACTTCAAGGAAGCGTGGTCCGCCAAACTGTGATATTTTGGGTTTGATATACATTACGTTCAGTAATAAAGATTGTAATTTGGCGAACCAAGTTTTCGTGAAATAAAACATTGTCGAAAAGAATGTCAAACTTGGGATGAGCAACTTGCAACTTGTAGCAAGGAGTTGAATTTTGAACCAATTAAGAACCCATACAGAGTTCCTGCTAAGATCTTGTAAATTCTTGCAGGAAGAGCAATATCCTGATCCTGAAGAACAAGATTCTGATACATCTTACAGATCCTGTGAGGTATGCAAGCTCTTGGTAGGATCTCAATATGGGATCAAAGAAACGTGACCCCTTCATTTAAGACAATGCTAACGTTTGACATTCTTTTACTATCGTAAACCAGAGGATAATAACACATTCATACTGCGACTGGAAGTTTGGTAGTCAGCTGTAACAAAAACATTGTCACTACTTTTTCACCCTCAACTCATTAATCGCAGTGAATGCATAATCATGTCATACTGGTAGTGCCTATTAGGAAAAAAGCACGTGAGTTGGGTAAATACAATAACTGTGATGACTTAAATGACTTTTGATTCAAATTATATGGAAAAATGCTCAAATTTTTGAGGAAAATAAATGGGAAAGGTAATTTCCAAGGTAACTTAGATCATTAACGTTGGAAGATTCACCTTAGTTACGGTTATTTTCGCAAGTACAAGATATTAATAAATATTCCAGCAAATTTTTGACAATCAGCAGCTTCTGTGCACGGGTAGCTGCGAGCACTGGGGCGTCAGATTCGATAGGCGTCCTGGTCCCAGCTGTACATCTCTGGCTTCCTACAGTCCCGGGTTCGATCCTGGGATGGGAAGTGTATATGTACGGGTTTTTCTCCGGTTGTTTCCCGCCCGTTGTACGAGGGTTTCCTCCGGGTACTCCGGTTTCCTCCCTCCTGCGGCAAAAAACAACTGTTTACGATGGTGGTTCCTTCCACTTAATATCTGCCGCTAGGGCCTTCAAAAAGCTGTATAGCTTACTGGCCGACAACCTCTATTCTATTCTATTCTATTCTATTCTGGAGGGTGAAATGGCTCAGGTGATCGTCTTCTTCAAGCTCGCTACATCAACACAACTTCTCGCTGAACGTTCGTCTGCTTTGAATTTGAAGCGTGTTCGTGGCCTCCGGTATTTATTGGGTTTGTTGCACACATCTCTCGCAGCAATTGATTGAGTCTGCCACTAATTAGGAACTGCTGACTGTCGAAAATTTTTTGGGATATTTATATTAATATCTTGTGCTTCAGAAAATAATTGTAACTAAGGTGAATTTTTTAACGTTAATAATGAATTTTCAAAATAAGCGATGTGACATTTTGAAAATTTTGATTATTGACAACATCTGCAGAATTTCGTCGGGAATTATATTCAGTTGGGGGTTGGTGAAGTAAATGTGTGTTCAAATATACCAACCCTAAGCCAAGAGATGTGGCGTATATAACGTTGATTTATTAAAGGCAGTCACAGCTACTTATTAACGCAATTCAGAAATACTAAAACAAAGTCACAAACTAAAAAAAACAAAAAAACAAACAAACTAAAAGGTGCACGACAACAAATGTTGAATGTTATGAGAATAAATCAAATTGAGCCCAGTGATAAAAACATTGAAATAATTACGTTAAGAGCAAACTTTGAAGATACATACAGGAAACATACATGCAAACAAAATACTT
>JAHWFP010135621.1:20882-34978 GCA_023313725.1 Lithobius niger | reverse complement strand
ATTGTTTCTGTAATAAAGACTAATTAGGCTTAATTTATCCCTTAACACTTGCGCACAAAAGTACGCATAAAATCAGAAGCTCCAGTGACCGCTTTGGCGGGAAAAAAAGATAATGAGCGGTCCTTGTCCCAGGTCAATAGCAAGGCAAACTGGAAAGTTCGTTCCTTGCTCAATGAACTTCCTAGCGCGCACGCGCAATTGAGGAATCCCCGCCCATTGACACGTAACGACTCAGTTATTATGCGGACTTGTCACGACCATGTAGGGCACTACGTTCTCTCAACGACACCGACTTACTACGCACATGGACAAACTACGACATACTACACACATAGGAGAACATCCATTCAATTGTAAAAAATTCAAGTAAGAGTGCCCTCATACCAGAAGTCTTACTATGACCATGCTAACACACACGGGAAAAAAACCATTCACTTGTAAGTAGTGCAACTATGAGTGTTCTGTAAAAACTAGTCTTATTACGCACATGCGAACACACACTGATGAGAAGCCATTCATTTGTGACGAGTGCAATTATGCATGCTCTAAAAAAAGTAGCCTTACTAAGCACATGCTAGCATACACGGGGAAAAAAGTCATTCAGTTGCAATGAGTGCAACTTTGCGTGCTCTCGAAAAAATAATCTTACTGCACACATGCAAACACACACTGGTGAAAAGCAGTTCATTTGTAAAGAGTGCAATTATGCGTGCTATCAAAACAGTAGCCTTACTACGAACATGGGAACATACACTGGTGAAAAGTTATTCATTTGTAACGAGTGCAATTATGCGTGCTCTGAAAAAGGTAGTCTTACTACACACATGCTAGCACACACGGGAAAAAAAACCATTCAGTTGTGAGGAGTGCAACTACGCATGCTCGCGCAAAAGTAGTCTTACTAAGCACATACTAACACACACTGGTGAAAAGCCATTCACTTGTAATGAGTGCAACTATGCGTCCTCTCTAAAAAGTAGTCTTACTGCGCACCTGCTAACACACACTTGTGAAAAGCCATTCAGTTGTAGGGAGTGCAACTTTGCGTGCTCTTAAAAAAAGTAATATTTCTAAGCACATGGTAACACACACTGATGAAAAGCCATTCAGTTGTCAGGAGTGAATTTATGCGTGGTCTCTTAAAGTGGCACTTTCACCGGTTGAGAGGAGACGAAATCTGACAACATCTAGCGCTGTGTAGTACCATCTAGCTCTTGCTTGCACCAAGCAAAGGAATGCATAACGGCATTTCTTTTAACGAAACAAACAAGCCACGACATCCGTAATTATTGAGTGAAAATTTGGTTCGTTCTCGTACACCTTGGAGCAAGCTATAATGATTAACAATGTCATTGCCGCTAGATGGCGCCATGGTATTTTCGTTCGCATTTCAATCAGTGATAGTACCACTTTATTGCCATCTTACTTGACACATGTGAACACAAACGGGAGAAAAACTTTCCAGTTGTAAGCAGTGTACCTGTGTGCTCTCTAAAAGCCGTCATACTCGGCACGTGCATGCACATGTGAGAAATGTGTTAATTTCTAAGGAGTGTTAACTACGCACATACAAATACACTAGTAAAACAATGTAACTGTAAGCTGTCGTAAAGGCAGTCGTACTTGTCACACAGTCGAGTACACAAGGACAGGTTTCGAATTTTCAAATTTTGACTCGTGTGCAAATTTGCACTCCAAAAATGTTACTGGGATGCAAAAAACTTCTTTGGAGTGCAAGACCCAAATGTAAACCAACAATAAGGTCTCTTATTTTATAGCCGTCGAAAATTCTAACATTCCGCATCACAATAATATGTAGCCTATACCCTTTTCCTGCACTTTGCTTAAAACTAACTTCACTGTTCAACGGAAAGCTATACCCATAGTGTAACCAAATGTAGTAAAAAATGGAGTTTAACTTCTTTGGAAGGAATGGTGTCACTGGAAGTCTAACTCCAAGCTGTTTAAAATGCCGCAAACCGCAAGTCTGTAGCTTGTGTTATTCAAAAGTTATGAAAAATTCAACTTCGGTGTGCAATTTTGCACTCCAAGAGTTGCTTCTGCAGTGCAAAGTGCGATTTTGGAGTGAAATTTGCCCCTGTGCATCCGACTATTTCGACCCCTGCAAGGAGTAAACAGCCATTCAGTTGTAGCGAGTGTATTTACCAGCCTTGAATAATGGTACGAATATGGACAGAAGCCAGTGTTTTGGATTTGGCAAAGTTGTAAGCTTTTTTGAAAATATATTCCAAGAAGTTTGCGAATGTCCGCAGTATTTTAAGAATTGGTGCCACAATGTCATTGGGGCCACAGATTTTCTTTCGTATTGAGTTTTAACAGACTAGATGCACTTACGGTGATGGTTGTCATTTCGCTAATACGTAGCCAATTGTGGATTTCTTCTAGATGAATCCTTTGGGCTTTTTCTCGAGGCATTAAGAAGTCTGCCTTGCGTGGATCGATCACTTTTTGAATATTCTGCAGCAGCATGGGACTGGTAGCCTGTGATCACGTTCATAATTACAGATACGGTGTAGATACGGTCCGTCAGATCCTAACTGGCAAAAATAGAAACGAAGTGTGTGTTAGTGACTTGCCACGGTATCTTCAATTTTGAAGTATTAGCCAGAGTTGATGGGAGCACATCTTGAACTGTTTGTCGTACTAAGTCAATCATGGTCTCACTTTCATTGTTGCTAGTAACTTTTGTCTGGCTCCAACTTTCATTTCCTAGAATGACCACTCATATTCAACTAAAATGTTCACTGTGATACTGGCTGCTTGAAGTGTCCCTTTTTTTCCAAGAATTACTGTGTACTAGAGATGCCTTTCTGCTTATGTCACAGCGGATTCTACGTTTGCTTCTTTCTCTACAAAGTGCAGAGCTTTTAGGCAAAAAACCTACCTTCAGTCATAATTCATAATCACTTATGCACTTTTTTTTTAATTTGAAGATGTTTTTATGTATACAGGGTGTAACAGTACGAATGGACCAGGGTCTACCATTTCCGTGTAACATCTCTAATTGAACCGAAACATGGACGAGCTTATGAAGTTGTTACGGGGTTCTTTTTTCATGTTAGAGTTTAATTTCCCTTGACATGTCAATTCAAGATTATCATGTTTGTAAACTTTTTACCACAGCAAAGTAGACGGGTGTAGCCGAAATTTGAAAGTCGAAATACCACCGCAAAAAGACAAGGTAGTCTGTTCATTACTGTAAACTAGTGTTGCTACGACTCTGTTTTTTTCGATGTCGATTCTTTCACATCGATGCATTTCGATGGTTATTAAATAAAATAAATACCCAGCAAAATCTGAAATGACTGGGATGAAAGTGCGTGGAGGGAACATATCTGCTGTCCTTTTCAAGGGGTTATTGTGGGGGAAGGGGATGAAATTCCCGCCGAAGAATGTCTGGGGGGAACATTTACGAATGTTTGGAAAAGTCTGGTTATGGAAGGTAATTTATTATAAACCAAGTCAAGCTAACAGCATGAGGAAAAAAACCACATCAGATTAAAAAAAAGGCATGTGCCTCCGTCGTAATTATAAGCCTGAAGTTACTTCACAATGAACTTTTTTTGTCGTCATTGGTTCACCATTGGATCCTTATACAAATTTTTACACAAGTTGCACGCTCATTCCGCATCATTAACGTTTAAAATGATTCTGCAGCACACTAGCCAGGAGTTCAGGTTCGCGTGTGGTTGCTTTCTTCTTGGCCATCACCAGGTCATAGTTTGGACATAGTCCACTAAAATTGAATCGGGGAGGGAACAGGGAGTGTTTGCGTGACTCTGCCAGCTTGCTACTGTGTTCTTTTGTAACAGAGTTCATTCTGACCTTTGTGGGGTATTATTCAATGATCCTACATCTTTCAAAGTTTCTCCAGTGTTCTACTATGCTCAGGTCAAAAGTTACGAACATGTTAAGCTTGAAATATGTCAAAGTCAATCAAACTCCTATTGTGCAAATGGTTGTCTAATCCACTCTGAAGCTCATCCATGTTTCAGATCCACTGTTTCTGATCCACTTATTCTGTTACACCCTGTATATACACTGTAATGCACACACGTATGGGCACAGTGTATCATCTTTGCATTTCTTGTATAAGGGCATTGTAGATAGTGAATTAAAACGAGTGCTTGCAAATCAGCTTTTGCTTTTCTGCCTATCAGTTAAATGTTTAATATTTGTAGGAATGCCACATATCTTTGGATTTATGATTTTAACCCAATGTTCGCCGACCAAGAAAACAAGCACCTGTTAGACAGAACCAGTCATTTTTCTCAGCAGGAAAAACTTCGGTGTGCTATGATGAAAATTGTTGTAACGTCAAAAACGTAGTATATGTAAACAACTCGCAGCATTTAGGCATTACCTCCACTATTTGCCAGAAGAAACTTATATCTTGGATTGGGGGGGGGGGGGGGGCCCTGATGGCAGTGTGTTTTAAATAATAGCACATAACATAGTTACAGTTTGTGAACCCTAAGGCCCTATGTCTGCAACACCCGGAATGGATTCACAGGAGGTCACCCACCCAAGTACCAATGCTGCTTAACTTCGGTGGTCTGACGAGAACCGGTGTTTCCAGCACTGCAAGGCCGCAGACATGGGCCCGATGAAGTCCCCAACAATGCACTTCTTATCATTACGTAAAATAGGTGTTTTTTTTCATACTATTCATTGTTGATGAACGGCTGTTGCTCTTACATATCAATTCAATTGTCGAGGTTGTAAACCATTGTAGCGCCGCGCCATAGCGTCAGTGTCTTATATCTTGAAGCATAGTTGGGTACATTTTAGGTACTTGGGGAAAAATAATAATGCGGTACAAAAGCTTAAATTGTATTGAAATCAAGAGCAATGACCCACCTGACAAAAATTTCTCGTGTAGGAATGCCAGCTAAGCTGCTTTCAATGCAAAATCTGACCCTCAATAACGTTGAAAATGTGTAACTAGCTAATTCTAGTTCGCTCATCCCCATTTAATTTCCATAGGGTGATTATTCATCGATACCGAGAAAACGAGAAGGCTTCCAGCTATGAAATTGGACGAATGGCTGCAGTACGATACGAACTGCGTACCTTTCATGGTTTGGAGCCTAGGGGTGTAACGAGGATGGCGTGGGATGGCGCCATCGTTAGTATTGTTATACTACCATTGTTATAACCATTGTTAGTATTGTCGGCATCGTCTCTCATTGGACGGCCAAAGGTCGGACAATGACAACGTTTATACTGACGTGTGTGCCTAGCCACACACTAGTGTAGCACGATAAATCTAAACAACGTTGCCAAAGTGTATTCACGTCTAATTCACGAAAAATAAACCAACTCTAAAAACAAAGCAAAATAAACAAAGCCAAAAACTGGTGAAGAGGCCACCAAGTTGAGATTGGTTCGGCCCTTCAAATGAGTGATATCAACACACCAAAACTAACGAAATAAAACAAATTACAACAAAATTAAAACCAAACCAAAAACCTGTAAAGAGGTGACCAAGTTGAGAATGGTTCGGCCTATAGGCAAAAGGTAGTATCAAATTGTAGAAAACCAATTTCTTGTTGACGTGCCACTTTATTACACATCTGCACGGTAGTGGAGTTGAGTCTAATACACAATTTAAAAAAAAAGGAATGATTATATATCAAAAACCAAAACTGGTAAAAGGGGCTGCCAAGTTCCGAATGGTTCGGCCCTTCAAAGGAGTGATATCAACACACCAAAATATTCGCCAACTTAATCGCACCAAATAATACTTTGGACGTTAAATGAAAACTTGAACATTGCTACCAAAAGTCGCATTGTTCTAATTTTCATTTAACCTTCGAACTATTAGGCGGTGCGATTAACTTGGCGAATGTTTTGGTGCGTTGATATCACTCCTTTGAAGGGCCGAACCATTCGGAACTTAGCGGCCCCTTTTACCAGTTTTGGTTTTTGATATGATATATTTTACTATGAAGAAAAAAGGTTTTCAATTTCCTTCTTTCACACACAATAGTAGATTATCTATCCTTCCTTGTGCCATGATAGAAACCTGCTCAGTTTCACACCTTAGTTTGATGGCCCTGCAGCCTGGTCTCCGTATCAGGGTGCGTGGGCCATTATTGAAGGTTTGCCTCAGGGCCACAATATGGGATAAAAAGCCCCTGTCTGGGTCACGACGCCGTACGGTCAAATGTGGAACGAATGATCGTAATTATTGTCTGGATAGCCCACGTTTAAAAAAATAACTAGGTGTTACGATTAATCCAGGCATGCCGCAACTCTCCTTCGCTGAAATTCTACAAGCCGCATCATGGAGGAATCACCGGACTTCACGTTGCCCTACTTCAGGGACATGGCAACACGCAGATGTAGTTCACAAGCTGGGACCCACCATCACTGCCAGAAGTGTTGTCCTATTTCCGAAGCACTAGGAGAAGTAACAACCACCAAATCAACAAAACAGAACCAGACGGACAGCTGGATTCCCTTGACTATAGTTTGTTCCACATTATGTTTTCAGAAAACTGACTGTATGGTGCCACGTTTCCTGCCGCTTTGAGTACAAGAAACACGTAAGTATTCCACTATTAGACTGTTACAGTAACCGTGTATACTCTACAAGTGTGATATTCACATGTTTTTGCACTCGTAGTGCAAGGAAACGTGACATTATGCAGTCAGTTTTCTGAAACATAATGTGGAACAAACTATAGCAATTTATTTAAAACAATTAAATTTTCGTTCCTCAACCGGAACAACGGAAACGAAAATTTAATTGTTTTAAATAAATATGCTAGTCAAGGGAATCCCGCTGTCAGCGGTTCTGTTTTGTTGAACACCTTCACCCTTGCTCCCCTAAGTGAACCACTAAATCAGAAAACTGTTCCTGAATCCTGTTTTTAATTTAAGTTTACAGCTTAAGTCCGTGACTTTTTTAGGGACCAGCTCCTAATCCCTGGGAAATTGTCAATTGGTACCCACCGCCAGATTAACGAGGGCTACTGTAAATGCTAAAATTTACAGATAATATATATTTTTGGAGGCAATAGGAAGTGAGAAAAGCTGTTGCAACGGCTAAATCCTGTTTGTATTGCTAATAACGAAAATGTACATTACCTGTACCCACCCTACCTCCCCTCTTGAGTCACCACCTTGACATATTGAGAAGAATAAAAGTTGACATTGCTGAACCCTGAGCACTTTTATATTAGTAAGGAGGATTTAATTGGTTTAAATCTCTGGAGGGAAACAGCCTTTAAAAATAAAATGCTAAAATTTACGGGTGATGAATATTTTCGGTATTAGAAATGGAAACAGAATTTAGCCGTTGCAGCAGCACTCCCCTCGTTCTTTTTTTTTTTTACTTAGGGGGTGGGGGTCAAATATCGAACTCAAACGATAAAAAATCTAGTCGCATTATATACGTTTGCTTTTAGAGACCATTTTCTGCTAGATAGTTGGTTTATTTCGAGAGGAAAAGATTAAACAAATAAATTTTAACTTATCATTGTTTGGGATATCGCAGGGACTTGGGTAGCATTAGGTAGTGTGCATGTTTAAAGTGGCAGTATTGAATTTTCTACAGTAATAAACTGTTCTCGGAATCGAAGACATCAGCTTTTTCAAATGGAAAAATCAATTTCAATTTGTGGCAGCATTTTCCGTTTCTCGTGACTTTCGTTCCTTCAACGTAGAGACAAAATGGACCTTTCAAAAACCCACTTTGCAAAGAAAAGTTGATTTCTTCTACAATTCGGTCTGTGACATTTTCGTTTCCTTTCAGCGTTAGAATACGAAGGTTTGGACAACATTTTGCTAGGGAAATACAACTTTCCTCCAGTTTGCTGTTATCAGGGTCAGATATAGTACAGGCAAACTTTTCCATTCGTCCTTGGGTTGCTAAACTTCCTATTCCTTCCCCTGTTACTTTTGTAAAACCCAAATTCAACTCTGTCAAAGATGGCGCCGATGCAAGAGCAACAACTCCAATGTCAGTAACTTTTGTACCCATGAGGTTCAAGGACCTAAGTTTCATACATTTTGCAGCCAATATTTTTATGAAGTGGTCATCAACCCCATCTGCACTCCTCAATGACAATACTTCTATCTGAGGTATCATGTCTGGGATGCAATACCATTCACTTGGTTCCATAAAATATCCTTTTAAAGACAAGTTTTTTAATGTATCATTGTAGTAAAGCAAAACCATCTTTAGTTTAGCAACTGTAGGGTTATAACGCCGAAAGCTGCCTACACCCAATTCTGTTATATGATGACATCTTTTCAAGAGTTTTTCAAAAACATCTTCCATATTAAGATAAGCATCGTAAAAGTGGATTCCCTTCAAATCAATTTTCAATGAATCTATAAAGCTACCAGTAAGAGGACCATTGACTTCCAGATGCAAATACTCTAATGAATGGCAATGCTTTAGGAAAGTGCTGAGAATGTCATCATTCAACACTGGAGAATCATATATAAATACCTTCTTCAACTTTGAGCATCTGTGGGATAAACAACTAAAGTAGCTGACACACTCGTTACGTCTCGTTATGTCTCGTATTTCACCCAACCTAATATCTACGAGATTTTGGCAGTTGTCTCCTATTATGCTGAAAACTTTATTTGTTAAGTATGTGTTCCAGCGGTTCTCATCATACTGTACCATTGACAAATTCACTCGTTTCACACTTCTACCACAACGAGACAAAATGGCTGACACTACTTCATTGGTTATAGGGATGCCTTCCAACCCAAGCTTTCTAATAGCACAAAAGTCAAGTTTCGTTGGATAACTCCACAAAACATTTATACCAATATCTCTCCACCTCCTGCACACAAGTTCACTTCTAATACGTTCTTTTATATTTAAGAAACTAAAAATGTGTTCTAGAATTTCATTGGGTAAATCCTGGATTTCAGCACGACGACTAAATTGTTCCAGCTGACTGAAATAATTTTTCAATGTTTTCCTTGCCGATTTTGACATGTTCTTGAATTCTTCGGGGAATTATATTTCTTCTAATATCAAACCTGATCTTAGTCAAACCTTTACCAAAGCATTTGAAGTTATGAGTAACGTCCATGTATTGGTACATGTACTGTTGTCAGCAGAATGACACTGTCAAACTAAAACTGATATGTAACAAAAATACAGATATCACATCGTTGATAAAACAACAACAATAGAATGATTGACAAGCTACACCTCTTTTGAAAGTTACTGATAATAATTTACGTATCAGTTACGCAACTCTATTAGGTTGCTAAATCGGATATGATGCCAGTGACGTCATAATTAGACTACTCAGGACAAAAAAGAATGAAGTGCAGATTCGTAAGGTGTGTAGAGCTGCAAAACTTTAGATAGCTGTCATTTATCACGCATAATTGTGTTGTTAATCTTGTTACAATAAATAGACATAAATCGATGGAAATAATATTGGAAAATTGGGAATTAGCCAATAGCGAAAATCATACACTAGAAATAACGTAGTTCAGTAAGCCACCTATATGCACTTACGTTTCGTCGGAGTGGCATGACCCGGATTCTAACCAGCCACCAGTTCGCCCCCAGATCACTTGCATAGCGCCTTAATCGCTATGGTCACATCCTCCACTGGCGTAAAGATAACTCACTGAACCCGTTATTAGGGTCTCAACTGTGACCAGGGCTCCATTCGACCGAAATTCACTCGGCCATACACAATGGAGAGGGAAGACAAATCATACACGCACAAAGCTCAAAAAAGAGAAATAAATAATAATAAATTGCTAGATCTGTGGGGGTGAACTGGGTAGCTGGTTCGTATCTGGGTCATGCCACTCCGACGAAACGTAAGTGCATAAAAGGTGGCTTACTGAACTACGTTATTTCTAGTGTATGATTTTCGCTATTGACTAATTTCCAATTTTCTTTAATATTATTTCCAGCGATTTATGTCTATTTAGTTCTCCTTTATTGAGCCTTGTGAGTGTACGATTTATCTTCCCTCTCATTCTCTATGGCCAAGTGAATTTCCGTCGAATGGAGCCCTGGTCACGGTTGTGATCTTAATAACGGGTTCAGTGAGTTATCTTTATGCCAGTGGAGGATGTGGCCATAGCGATTAAGGCGCTATGCAAGTGATCTTGGGGCGAACTGGGTAGCCGATTTGAATCCAGGTCATGCTCTCCGACGAAACGTAAGTGCATAAAGGTGGCTTACTGAACTATGTTATTTCTAGTGTATGATTTTCGCTATTGGCTAATTTCCAATTTTCCTTAATAATCTTCTTACATGACACTTGACTTCGAAATTAGACCACTAAACAGAAAAAAAGAACATTTACTCTTGTAACCGAGGTAGCGAAATATGCATAAGATGGCCAAATGTGCTAAAAACACCTGCACACGTAGGGTCAAAATTTATTATAACAAAATTTAATAGCAATAAAAAGTCGCCTTTTTATAAGGCTCAGTATCAGGTCAAAATTGGATTCCAATCGGATAATATTTTGAGGGTCCACTTTGGCTTCGAAATTTTAGCTATTGGTTGCCTTGCAAAATCGACGCCAAGTTTAACTAATTCAATTCCCTTGCAACTTAAGCTTGTATTATCACGTTCTAAGAGCAGCCAAAAGTTCCATCCTATTTAACTTACTAACAATGCAAATTCTGGTTACTATAGGATTATATCTTGATGGTCCATTACAACAATAAAGTTGAAAAAATGCAAAATTTAACCTTTTTAATGAATATAAAGTACAGCGAAAAAATAAACGTTGTCTTATTGAAACCTCTTAACAGTAAAAAGTTCCCTTATACATAAATTAGTAACAGTACAAAAGTTCATTCCAATCGGATAATATCTTTAGGGTCCATAGGACCTTCACGTTCACAATTAGTATCAAATTTGGGCAACATTTCGTTTTAACCGCTTCTTCAGAAAGTGATGATATTGATCATGCTATTGTACTGTTGATTCTGATGATGATGAAGATCGTGATCCCAATTATGAGCTACCTCGCTCAATGGCAACTGTTAGTTCTGCTCACATGAGACTTAATTTGCCTACCTTTGCGAAAACTTGTGACCACTTTGGGTTGTCAGATACATCAGCAGCTTCTCTATCTTCTGCCGTCTGAAGGACATTGGTCTAATTACAAAAGATGATTTCACAATGATGATTATTGACCCTAACAAAGTACGGCGCGAAAGAAGCAAGACTCGTAAATTGACCCAGAGAACAGAAAAATCCAGTTTTGAAGAATTTTGCGGACTATACTTCGATGGACGGAAAGATCGAACGCTCTTCCTGGGAAAAATCAATGACAAATATCACCGCAAAACAGTTACTGAGGACCAAATATCCTTGGTAAAGCAACCATCTAATAAATACATGGGGGCACATTTCTGTACAACGTGGGACATTTCTAAGCAACAAGACAGACTTGATACATTTTTTTGGAACTACGAAATCAATGTATATAAGTAGTGTGCTGTAGGACGTGACGGAACAGCTGTAAAATACTTATGATGATGAAATCCTGCACTTAACAATTCTAACATTTTCAAGTTTCCATGTCACACACAGTCAGTGGAAAGGTTCGTGAAGCTTGTAACGGAAGCCTCAACTGCAGTTTGTGGAACAAATTCCAAAGATTGCTTTATTCACGGAAGATTGGAGGCACGAGAGTTGATACCAAATACAACACGAAATGTAATTTTCTTGTATGAGTGTAGATTGAACAACACAAACTTCAACGCCAGAGTGGACCCTACAGATATCATCCGATTGAAGTGAAATTTTGTACCGTTACTAATCTGTATATAAGAAAACTTTTTCCTTCTACTAGGTTTAAATAAGACAATTTTACCTTTTTCACTGTACTTTATATTCATTAAAAAGGTTAAATTTTGCATTTTTTTTCACTTCGTTGTCATAGTGGACTCCAAGAATCAAGATATAGTCAGATAATAACCAAACTTTGCAGTGTTAAGAAGTTAAATAGGATGTAACTTTTGGCTACTCTTAGAACGTGATAATAACAAGTGGCATAAGCGACTACCCAGTCGCAACCGGTCTTCTGTACAGTTCTGCCACTTCCAATGTTGAGGCGCACACATCTACCACGTACTGCAACAGCGATCTCTATTATATAATCAAAAAGCAGTAGCCATCACAATTGCCGATTAAAAACGTGGTAGCTTTTAGGCTTATTTTACATTTTAGGCCTAATTTTTACCTGTAGTTTTAATTTCGTAAATAGCAGCTAACGAAGATTTTAATTGTACTGTAAGCCTATTGATTTTTGCAACTCGGTACGCCTCTGGGCACACATATAATCTTACAACTTAGTACGCAACGTAGCCTATACAGATCAGTGGAGGTAGGGAAGTGACGTCATTATACGCTGTTGACGAATCTAGCAGCGACTCGTAGCAACTTGACGTTGCCGTGGTAACGTGATTTTTAGGCTTAATTTTCAGTTTTATGCCTAATTTTAATAACTGCAGTTTTGTTATTTCGTAAGTAGCAGATAGGCCTAATGGAGAATTTGGTTCGACGGTAAGCCTATTCCAGGGTAGAGGAATGTATAGGTAGTACCACTATTTCTCTGACAAAGTAAACATTTGGACGAAAGAAGCAGGGCTCTCTACAGTACTGGCCATGAAAGAAGTGCCTGCTTTCAGGGATTAACCGCCAAAGGGCGCTGTCGTCAAGTAACAGGAAGCACAAAGCGTCATGGGAATCAAAACTATTTAGCGTCACTAAAACAAATTTATCATGATAAGAATACAAAATTAATCGCTTAAAATATATCATAATTCAGATTAGGACATTAAAATAATTTTAAGAAAGATCAGAACCTGGCTTATCAAGTTTTATTTTTTAAATCCAACATTCAATTTTAAAATAGGTTGTCGTTACGTATGATGCATGCTTTTGTGTTCCGAGAACGTCCGAGAAGCATTGACCGTTCAGAATGAAGCTTCTTCCGTGGTTTAGGTTTATTGTAACAAACTATATACATTTTGAATCGAACACAGAAAAAGTTCTTCAACTTGGGATGTTGCCCACGCACGAGTATTTCGTCAATTTCCGCAAGTATTGTCGCTGTTACAATGGTTACCACGGCAACGATGCCGCCATTTTTTATTTCAAGTTTTGCCTCCTACGAGAACCTGACAAGTGCTGGCTTCTGGCATCGTTGGTGGAAGCAGGTATTATTTTATAACACTTTTTTAGAAAAGCGTCACTACCTACTAATCTACCCTGGCCTATTCAATCATGAAATAAGCGACGAGACTACTTGAAACGAAGCTAAAATCTTTTTGTTTTTACGGCTGCTTGTCATCCTTAGGATTTAAATTCGACGATCATGTTATTATTTAATTTGGTTATGTCGAAAGAGCCTATTCGCTATAAGGAAGTAACAATGTTTTAATTTGCATGTTTTTTAACTAACTTTTGACACTGACTCTAACGTGTAAACGGTGGTCACCTCTATCTGGCATCGGTCCGAAGTTGAAAAAAAGCGACGGACGGACGGACAAAGACGTCGCAATAGTCTTCTCAGACAGAAGACTGGCACTAAAGTTGTAAGGGAGTTAATTTAGTTAATCCTAGCGTCGATTTTTTTTTCGGAGAGCAATAGCTGAAATTTCGAAGGCAGAGTGGACCCGCAAAATATTAACCGATTAGAATTAAATTTTGGCCTGTTACTATAAACAGACAGTAGCGACCTAAATCAGGTTGAAATTAAATAAAAGGCAACTTTTTACTGCTATTAAATTTTGTTATTACAACTTTCGAATTTTTCAATGCACAAAACTGCGCAGTTCGTAAGTATATACGAAAAAGGGAAATAGTCGAATTATGTCCTTTTCAACTGCTTAGGTTAGTCGAGACGGATAGGAACAACTTTTCTAACGTCTTTTACAGCCACGATTGACATGCCCCAAACCACCTCAGACAGAAACAGCCAGTAACGACCTAAATCAGGTTGAAATTATACAGGGTGTTCGAATTGGTGTCAAATATTTTGAGGGTCCGCTGTGTGATCAAAGATAAGAAGAAAAATTCCTATAAACATGGGTCCGGAAATGCACCA
>JAHWFP010135621.1:0-19756 GCA_023313725.1 Lithobius niger | reverse complement strand
CCCCCATAAGAAAATTACCTCTCCCTCTGATAAGTTGTGCGACCCAATACTGTATTATGAAGTACTGACATACCAGGTATGATATGGCACATATCCTGAGTTTGAAATGGAAACGGTGAATCATTACGAGGTATTTAAGAACTGTTTACCCCAAACCTGGGGGGGCTGTAACTAAAGATTGGTGCATTTCCGGACCCATGTTTATAGGACTTTTTCTTCTTATCTTTGATCACACAGCGGACCCTCAAAATATTTGACACCAATTTCCGAACACCCTGTATTTAAGTTGAAACGTGAAAGCTTAAATTGTAGTACATTAGCTAAAAAAAAGTAAAGTATCGATACTTAAATACAATTTTTTTTATTGCTTTTTCATAGTAGTCACCGTTTTTTCTAACTTTTGTAAGACAGTAGCGACCTGAATCAGGTTGAAATGTTTTAAAGTAAAACAGAAAGCTTAAATTAAATACGAACAAAGAAAAAAGTAAAGTATTGATTTTATAAAGAAATAAAGTTACTCTGAGCAAATCAACTGTAACTCCATAATATTAGTCCTGCACACTGGTAATAAGTGCTTTACAGTAGCGTGCACTGGGGCGTGGGGGGGGGAGACATTGCCCCTGCCCTTTTTGCAAAATGCACATTTTGTGGCGATATTCGAAGAAAAGGAAATTCCAAAAAAACGACTCAAAGGGTAGAAAAGGACAAAAAAGAGCAAAAAAAAAAGTCACCAGGAAAAATGTCTACTAAAATACAGAGCCCTTTAAAAAAAAAATTGGTTCTGTTCTTTCGGGGGGTCTGTGCACGCTACTGATGCTTTAAATTGTGTAAGAAATAAGCTGTGTCAATGACTATAAATACCTTGGCAGTTTATTAAATTATTTTATTTACTTTAAACGCCACATTAAGATGAGTATTAATAAAAGCAGACAGATGCATGCAAAACAACATTTTATTGAAAAATAAATTCTTGGTAAAAAAGTAAGAACAGTCTTGTTAGGCTTAAATTTTAAAATTGTTAATTTTTTTCTGCATACAAACATTTCTTTCCTTCTTTAACCCATAAAGTGCAACTTTAGCCTTGAAAGATTAGCTTATGATTCATCAAATATGAAAATGCCAACACATTTAATTTGTATTCACCTGTCAGTTGGAGTCCAATCTTTTCGGCTAATGTTTTTCAGCCATCTGGTTCTCAAATCGCCGTCTGTAGGTAACTCGTGGGAATTTATATCTTTCGAATTAATATTCCTCCTGCTGTGTGAATGGCACAAAGGCACACAACAATTAACCATTTTTATTTTAATCAGCGTGAGTGCACGCGATAACACACGCGGCCATGCTTTCTTCACAGAAAACGGCACATGCTATAGCTACCATTTGGCGGACGTTTCGACTGATTACGCAATGTTTTCTGTGCGCGGTTTTACAAGCACTGACTCGGCCGTCTTGTCTGAGGTGGGTTTGCATAAGCACGGCGGCACTTCTCTTCCCGAATGCACATAGGTGGGCCGAGGCTTGGATCTAACCATTTAGTCAACCCGAGTAAGGCTTTCTGATGGCTAAGAAAGAAAATTAGCTGAAAATATTAGCAGTAAACGGTGAAACTCAACGGAGCCAACATTTTGAACAGCTAAGGATAACAAGTGAATAGCAATAATAACGAAAGCATTAACGTATCATAATGAGTTGGGAAATTGAAACTGGGTCTTCGGATTAGACTAGGCCTGTAATGCATCAAACCCCTCTGCTAACTGGACACTATCAATAATACTGCTAAATTGCTGTAATAATTAACGTCGGTGTACAACATCCTCTGATGTATCAGGGGTGGCCTGTATTCAAAAACCTCAACCCGGATAAACATGCTTTACACTTTTTGCTCCTTATTTGTCTCTTTTATTTATTTATTTTTTTATTTTTTTTTTGGTAGTTTCTTACCGTTTGCCGTAATTCCGATTAAGGTCCAGACAGTGCTGACGGTGCAACCAGGAATGTGAGGAAATTGTAACACTACATCCGTAGATGTCAAAACACTCGTAGATGTGCATGGCTCCTTTGCTGGGTTGAAATTAAGTTATCTTGAACCGCGACATATACTTACTGACATATAGCTGTTTGTCATCCTCCTGGATGCAGAGCGTTCCCATGTCTTTATCTTTCCCAGAATGGGCGTGCGTAGGTGTTGGGTGGCGTCGACGTGTTAGTCCGCACAAAGGAGGGTTAACGAGTTACAGGGCCTCGTGAATACGACAGAATGTTAGGCCAGATGCATGGCACAAGATCAGAGGTATTTCTCGCACATAACCCACTCACTGCGTTTATTAAAGGGTCTGTTTCCATTCCGAGTAAAGCTGCTAGGGGATAAGAAAACGTCGGACGTATTTTCTGCTTCTATTTTTAGTTTTCTGATGTTTCAGTAAAGGACTTAGTTGGTGCAAGCATAGAATGTCTTTAAAAAAAAAGATTAGTTCAGAATAAAAGAGTCCTTTTAACGTGAGGTTTAACACCCGTCAATTACAGTGCGCACCACCTGACCTTCGTTCGGGGATACTTTGTTCGAAATGAACTTAAAAGCTACGTATACCTTATTTTGAATAATACTTAGATCGAGATTATGTTCGTTACCCACAGACTAGAGTTTCATCTGTATTTGACTGCTGCGTTGTGCTCACGCAACTAATTTTCTCCTGGGTCACGGGGACGATAATGTTGGAGCTCGCTCCCTACGGGTTTTAGGCCCAAGGTTTCATGATGTTACAGGTTTAAGGTTGTGGCATATCCCAGCGGGTATTACCCCTGTTGCTCAGGTCAACAATGGAACTACGCCTTATGAACGTTCTAGCATCGTACCCGGCTTCGCCCGGGATTTGTTTCGGCCGTGGTTTGTTTTGGCCCGTGGTTGTTTCCCAGTTTTTGGTCAGTGTTGCCTGAACGTTGAACGCGACAGGCATTTTTTTTCTGTATTACTCTCACTTTCCTCCTATCCTCTCCCTCCCATGTTTCCACCCCCTTTTCTCCCATCCTGTCTCTCCCTTCGGTTACGTGTCGTTTCGCTTAATCAAAAGGAGATGAACAGCTTTTGACTTAGGGGCTAATCCCGTTTCGGCAAATCCTGTTTCGCCGAATACCGTTCACGAAATTTTAGGCACACGAAACCTATAAAACATTTAAACACGAACAGTTAGACATTGTAATGGTCAGACATTTATAGACCAATGCCAGTTTTGCAGAATAATTTGTTTCAAATTACGTACCTCGCTCACGCTATCGCGCTCGCTGCGGCTAAACACATGACATGAGAAAGTGCCACTTATCCAAAATTACTTCTAATAAGGCACATGCCTCTTTACCTTCTTCAATGTTAAATTTTTCAAGAATATTTTGGTTTTACGAAGCGGGATTCTGCCAGACGGAATTCCCGCTTGGAAAAGAGTAACCATTCCCCACACATGGGCACACGCACACACGCACACGCACACACACACACACAGAATCCTCCCCCGCCCTCCTCAACTCCCAGTTTATCAGTTTGGCTTGAGTGATCCGTAACGTGTGAAAAATGACTGTGCTTCGTGCATGACGTTATTTATTACTGTTGCCTGAACGTTGACTGAGCTTGGTTGTTGTTTGGGATGTTGTTGTTCAGTTAATGGGTAATCATAGGCTCACTGGTCAAAGACGCAATGCCCCCCACACGGGCAATAGTCGTACAGGGCCTCCTCCCCACTCTCAGAATATCGCTTTGGCTTGAGCAATCCGTACCGTGTGAAAAATAACTCTCCTTCGTGCATGGCGTCATTTTACGACATGCCTCTGTGATGACCGCGCAGAGTAAATTGTTAGTAGAGGCAACAATGTACCAATTTCAACTTCTTTCAAGGAAATAAGTATAGGATCTTATCCGTTTCCCAAGTGCTGAGCTCTAACAATAACGAGGGCGCGCAGCACCCGAGGTATTGTTGGGCTCAGCATGAGGGAACGGGTAAGATCCTATTTCTCAACCGCTTTAGCCTTCTCCGCACGACCCGTCATTGTTACCACGCGTTGACTTATTGTTGCATTTGAACTAGTGCTACGATAGTTAAGCGGCGTACAAACGTTCTAGTGAAGATATGATGGTGGCAGCATCTGATGTTTTGCACGGTAACCAAACCACTGACAAAACAAGATAAATACAGCGAATTTGAACAATTAAAGCAAACATTCATGGTGCCACATTGCATTTCTTACAACTGTGTTATGTTGTGATGAATTTTAATTCTTGCATTACGAAAGTATCGTAGTCTTTTTTTTTAGGTTGTAGCGCATTTCTGAATTTTAATAATTCTTGAATACGAAAGCTTCGTACTCTGCTTTTTATTTTGGTTATTGGATGTATTTGATTTGTGTTTAATCATCATTGATAAAATTACGAAAGGAGATTGGCGTAGTTGGCGCTTATACCGTATTTGTGACAGATTTAAACAAAAAAGGAAAGCAGTGCTGAGATATCCCAGCACCCAAACCGAAAACCATTGTTGCGATCTTACACTGTTCCATTGTTACAAGAGTGCGGAGAAGAAGAAAGCGGTTGAGAACGTACCAGTTTCAACTTCTAGGCAAAGAATTGACACACTCGCCCATTCTCATTGTGGGAGGGGGGGGGTCCCTTTCGGAAGTCGTTGCCGTTGCTGCATTTCTGCTATGAGACTTTGGTTTATAATGTAAGATAGCATAAGGCATAATAATGGAAAATAGGTTGTTTCAATCGTTGCAAGTTCATCTTCATTAAAAAAAAAGCTTGTTGTTTAACGAGTCAAGTTCACTATGATTCGTTCTCTACATTTTAATAGACTGGACTCTCAGACATACCAACAGATGATACATTATAGTTAGTTATAGTTTCAAGTTATAGTTTTCCTTTAAAAAAAAATAAAGTATGGTGTTTAACCGTCGGGTCAAGTTCGTTCTAAATAGTCACAAAGCAGTCCCAATAAGAACGAAAACATGCACCACAGAAAAAAATAAACCATTATTGCACTTATCAAAATCAGTTGTATTCTCTTCTTTTCGGTCTATAAATTCACAAGTGGGTGAGGATGGGCGTAGTACCTTGTTTAAAACTATTTTATGCTCCACACAAATGAAGCCCCCATGTGACAATGATCAATTAAACAATTATTTCCCAGTGAGTAATGACAATCATATCAAAACCCAAAACTGGTAAAAGGGACCGCCAAGTTCCGAATGGCTCAGCCCTTCAAAGGAGTGATATCAACAGACCAAAACATTCGCCAAGTTAATCGCACCGACTAATAGTTCGAAGGTTAAATGAAAACTAGAACTTTGCTACTTTTGGTAGCAATGTTCAAGTTTTTATTTAACGTCCAAAGTATTATTCGGTGCGATTAACTTCCTTCCGAACCATTTGGAACTTGGCGGTCCCTTTTACCAATTTTGGTTTTTGATATGATATCAATACTTTTTTTTATTGTGTATTATACTCAACTCAACTAGCCTGCAGATATGTAATAAAGTGCCACGTCAACAATAGCTTGAGTGGTCATTTTTCTAATATTTTAATTTCATATCCCTTCTTTGAGAGACCAAACCATTTTCAACTTCGTAGACTCTTAATCAGTTTTTGGTTTTATTTTAATGTTTTTAATTATTATTATTTTTCATTTAATTTATATCACTCCTTTGTGTGGCCGAGCCATTCTCAACTTGGTGGCCTCTTTACCAGTTTTTGGCTTTATTTTGACATTTTGTTTGTTGTTCGTGAATAGGACGTAAACACAATTTATTTGCCAACGTTGTTTATAATTGTGACGACACACTAGCGTGTGTCTAGATACACGTCAATGTACATGTCATTGTCCGAATTTTGGCCGTCCAATCAGAGACGATGCCGACAATACTATAAATGGTTTTTTTACAATACTTTCGTACTTACGTGCCCTCCTACGCTATTCCCGTTTCACCCCCAGGCTGTAAACCAGAAAAGGTATGCACTTCGTATCGTACTGCAGCCATTCGTCAAATTTTGTAGCTGGAAGCTTTTTCGCTACCTCGGTATCGATTAATAATTACTCTATGGGAATTTACATGGGGATGAGCGGACTAGCAAGAAACTAACACATTTGCAACGTTATTGAGGGGCAAATTTTGCATTGCAAGCCGCTTAGCTGATATTCCTACACAAGTTAATTTTTCCAGGTGGGTCACTGCTGTTTATTTTACCACAATTTAAGCCTTTGTGCCGCATTATTATTTTTCGCCAAGTATACCATTCAGTGTTTTTATTGAGGCCTGAGCCAAACGCTATGCGCCCCAAACCTAAACCTAAAAGAAACACAACACACTACACTACACTATACACTACACTTCCATAACCACAACAATTATCAAAATCACCCGCAACACTGGATCCACTTGTCCCACTAATCTTCACCATTACTGGAAAGTCACAAAGGGTAGAAAAACTGACAGTCACACTGGCCACGCAGCAAGAGCATGCTGTGGCGTCTCTGCTTCAAGACACACTGGGCACAACGGGGAGTCAACCCAATCATACCGGAACCTATGTACACGCAGTAACGTGAAGCCGACCCGCAGCCGCGACGCAATCCGTGCATCATGGCATATCAGCCTGTCTATATTTGACTTGGTGGAGCACACTGGATGGACCGCAAACAGAGTCCTGCCATTACCAGCAGTGATCCAGGCGTCCTGCCACTGCATGAACCACCACCAGATAGCAACCCGCCGTGTGCGTACTGACACCACCGGATGCAACAGAGTACAGATACCTTGCGTGGCATCACGAGCCAGCCCATCTGCAACCTCATTGCCAGAGACACCACTGTGGCCACGAATCCAACGAAAGGAGGCTGAGCTCGAACGTAATGCAATTCAAAACTTCCACCCAATCGAGTAAACAACAGGGTCTCTTACATCAAGACACTCCCAGGACCTCTGCAAGAGTCTGTAGGCTGCCTGGGAGCCCGTCAAGACAGCAAAACATGGAAGGCCCATGTCTAGGCCAATATCCAGTGCTACAGAAATCGCCAATAAATTCACACATAGTGCTCGACGTTGTATCCTGCACCACGCGTTGACATTCCACCTTCAAAGCTGGAATTACAACACCCACACCTCCTAGGTGCGGTACAGAAAGAAACGACACATCACAAAATACATCACACTCGGCTGCACAAGATGAAAACACAGCCTGCAAATCCTGACACCAGGTCCAAGGACTTAGGGGCCTAGCGCACGCCACTGCTGTTGAACCTGTCACTTGCCACAGTAGCGTTACCCCACGGCCAGCTTCACCAAGTACATTTCTTGCCCGATCACTCAAAAGCTCATAATCTCTCAAAATAGTGGCAACAGGGTCTCTATGACCCCGCCTGAGGTTACGTAGGCAGAGCAAAACTAAAAGTTCTCTCGCACGGATCACACAATGCGCTCACGGGCGTAGATGCTACACACCCCATCACGATACGAAGACAAAACTGCGACTTGAAGCAAATTCTCATGCCGGCGCACACTGCTCAAGAACGGCAGAGAATAATCCAACACTGACCGAACAAATGTACGGTACGTCGCAAGGAGCGCACCCCTCACAATGCCTTTTTACACCAAATGACGAAGTATCGAAGCTCTTGCAAGAACTTTGTTACGGATCCTGCTCACATGCAAATATCAGGTTAGCCTAGAATCTAATACCACTCCCAGATACTTGACACTCCCTTTCGGGCTGACCACCTGCTCACGAACCTTAAGCGTCACCGACGGCTGGACAATATTCGACGTGTAGGAGAATACCACAACTTCCGTTTTTCTTAGTGCCAACAAGAGACCTCGCTCTTGCAAGAGACCGGCGGCTCTATCCAAGACATTCTGCGCTTCAAGCGCCTAAATCGCAAGGTTACACCCAACAAACCAGACGGCCACGTCGTCCGCATAGTAGACGATGTTTGCACATGCACCAATGTCAATTAAAACATCATTTATGGCAACCGCAAATAACACAGGGCTGAGGCAACTCCCTTGAGGGAGTCCCCTACTCGTCGTATCCGTGGCTGACCAATGCTCACCTACACGAGTGGCAAACTCACGCTTGCCAAGAAGCGCCACAATCAAAGCAACTAGGCGTTCACTAACCCCATTCTATGCAGAGATGCCTCAACCCAGTGAATGGAAATCGTGTCGTAGGCTGCCTTAATGTCCAAAAAGACAGCCAACACTATATCCCCACGCATCCACGCTTCTCGAATAGTAGAAAGTAGGAAGAGGACAGCATCCTGTGCACTTCGGTCTTGCCTGTAATCAAACTGTAATCACTCTAGTCGCTTGACAATCATTCGCTCTAGAACTTTCCGGAGACAAGACAACAGAGCAATACGCCTATAATTTGTTAGCTCAGACTGCGTGCTGCCTTGCTTATGCACCGGAATAAGCACAGTGAACATCTAAGACGGAGGAATTTCCACCCCTCTTAAAAGCTCAGAGAACAGGGAAAGCAATCCGTCACAGGATGCACTAACATTTCCCTTCAAGTCCATGTAACTAACTCTGTCAACACCAATAACACTGGAACTCCTGCACTTTTGCAACGCCGACCGGAACTCAGCTGGAAACTATGGCAGATCACCTACATGCGACAGTGACGCAGCTGCAGCAGACATCTCGGGCGGAGCCGAGCCACTGGACAGCGCATAGACGCTGGCAAATCTCTTATTGAATGCCTCCACCATTTCTCTACCTCGAAGAACTCCTCTACTCGGACCCCGTGGACCAAATACCCAGGAAGTCGCAGCCCTGGCTGCACCCGGACTGAGCAAACGCCAGGCCAGCGTGAGTGAGCGGGCACCACCCACTTTTGCACACAGCCTACCTCCAAACTCCTTTCTGCCCTAATAATGAACTTACTCTCCTTTTCTACACCCCTGTACTCCCGCCAATGCGCGTCACAAGGAGTCCGTTTCCACTTTCGATAAGCCTTACGCCGGTCGCGTACCGCAATCATGCATCGATGTGACCACCACACCGGCTGCGAAATTCTGCGCATTTGCGCAGGTCTTTTTGGATGCCCTCGGGTAAGCTGCTGCACCCAGTTTGAGAAATTCCCGTCATTAATAACCGGACGTCTGCTCCCTCTTGGCCTCCCACTGACCTCAACACCAGACATACTAGAACGCAGAAGTACTGGGAGATGATCACTACCACGTAAATCATCTGATACCTGACAGCAAAACCTCCTTGCAATATCCGGAGAACAGACAAAGAAATCAAGAACAGATTCCTGTACCATGTCACGTTGCCAGCGCACAAAGGTCGGTGAGCCGTCATGAAGGACCTGCAAGCCATTGGCCTGAATCGCTTCCGTTCACCTACGCCTTCTAGTATCAACATGCAGTGAGCCCCAGTCAAAATGGTGACTGTCAAAATGGTGAAAGTCTCCTCCAATGATAATCGGTGCTGGAAACTGTTTGTACCACGTCGACCATTCTGCAACTGTTTGACTCCCCATCGCATGAAGAATAATAACAGACACCCAGCAGTTACTCATGCACACCTTCAACGCAACCGCATCAACCCCAGTAAGCTTAAAACCAATGGTTAGGGGTAGGTACGGCACCGACCATTTAATAAACACCCCTACTTTACGACCCGAATGAACAAAGTCGGTTTTCCAGGTTGCTGCATTTAAGCCACGCAGATCAACGACCTCTTGCACCCCAACAATGCTAGCAACACTCCACATCTCCCAACTTACCCTGCGACCCTCGCATATTCCATGTGACAATATTGTATTGGGTGAACGAGACAGTTAGGTTAGGTTAGGGTCCTCCCCTCCCAAACCGTTCCCCCATTCACCCCGTCCTGCGAGACACAACTATTACTAGAGATACTCAACGTAAATCCATCCTCTCTATTGGCACTATTTTGTAAAATTACCACATCACGTTGCTGACGTATCTCTGCACTTTGCACTTTTGTTGATGCACCAGCTGCATCTCGCCGAAATGCAACTACATTTGCATCACACACCAAAGCCGAATTCCTACTTTCCGCAGCAGCACTAGCAACAACAACATCACTTGAACTATCTTCTCTCATTTCAACTTCTCCGCACTCTGTTGCAGCAACTTGCACTACTGGTTCAACACTTTTGGCACCCTATCGCCCACTATAACTAGTGTTTGTATCCCTTTGATAACAGCCATATCTGGAACATCCTCGATGGAACACCCTCTCGGAGACGCAAAATTACTAAGCGTACACCCATTTCACTGATTGGCTGACCCCGAACATAAAGTTTCTCGAAAGAGTGCCTTTCTAGCGTAGCTATCTGTCCAGAGCCCGCCGCTATCTCCTGTGGTGTGATGCCTACTGGTAGCCAATGCAGGCGCGCCTGCACTGTCTGCTCATGCAGATCAAATAACTCAGCCGGGTGGCCGTTAATTACAATAGTTGCCTTCAAAAGCTTCAGCTTAGCAGCGCGAGAGCTTAACACTATCTCAAATGCATGTGCAGCTCGAAGAGTATTTACGTGTGTAATCTCACCCAATCTAACTATGTGCTTGACGGCAAAGTAAACTTGGATGGCGGGGTATGGCCTGCCACTCTGGTGATAGATCATTCCGTGGCATCTGGATATTAGAAAGTCCCCCTCCGTAAAGCTTTTTGATGGCCAGGAGAATTCGTTGCCTCTTGCGCAGTCCAACCATTTCCTCAGCCTCATCCGAATCACCGTCACTGTCACTCTAACCACCCTTCTCCCCGTCAGCTACTGCTGCACTAAATAGTTTCGTAACAGTCTTTACTGCTGTCGCTTTGCCACTTTATTTCTCACCATCGCCATCAGGTGTCTTTCTGCTGATGCCATTGTTTAACACTACCGCCATCTTGACTGTCAGGGTCAACCCTAACTACAGTTGTTACTCCCAAATTACGTATCCTCACCTCCGAAATTCCTTTCTTTTCTGCAGCACGCATTACTTCACTGCTTGTTAACACCTTTACTCTAACTAATTCTTTTAGCAGCTCATTTATGCCAACATCGCTCTCCATTTTGAAATATGCCCAACTATGCTTCAGGATATAATACACTTACGCTATGGCGTCGTGCTACAATGGTTTATGTCGTCGACAATTGCAGTGACGTGATATTTGTTGCCTAACTTGACGCGACACTAGCGTGTATCGAGATAACACCAACGTACGAATCCCGAAAATGTTTCCCAGACTGAATGACGGTAATAAAACAATAGAACGAGCGTAATGTATTGCTATGGTTACCTTTGTCCTAACACCATGGGTAATTTCAACAGCAACACAGACATGAAAGAACGTTGAAACATATTGAGTAAATCGTTCTACCACTGTTGCTTAAAAGATAAATAAGATGCAGCTAAAGGTATGGATAATGCTGATGCTGATGCTTATGCTGAGCCTGGTAGTGGCTAATCTCTGCATTGTTGTGTAATTATCTGTATCTGTAGAGCCTTAGGGCTTCGGGCAGATAACTAGGAGTGGTTAACGCTCGTTAAACCCTTTGAAACCCTTTGTATCCCCAAATGGCATTGAAGAGCATTAGACATCCCTAGAGGCTTCACCTCCTGTATAAAAATTTGACCCAGGACAAAACCCTACAAAATATGACATCATCTCTGTAGTTTAATTGATCTTTTCCTTTCACCCGTATGAAAAGTATTTATTTTATACTAACAAATAAATAAGAAACGGGCCAACCACCTCGCCTACAACACCAACACTTTAAAATACACATAGTGTTGATGTAGGAAAATCAAGTTGTTCGATTCATTTGTTTAATCAAACTGCTGCATTTTTTTTTGTTGTTAACACGGCCAGTATGCCATGCGAACGAGAAATTTCAAAAAGTGGACAAGGGGAGAAGGATTTGATTTGATTTAATTTATTCAAAAGCTTGCATGGTCCTAAGCCGTAACTCTGCCTTAACACTAACTTAGGACTACGCTATCGTACACGACCACACCTTACACATTGTAAGGGGAGGCTAACAATGTCAAAATATTAAAATGTTCCACAATGTAACAACTATGACGCGAGGCGCACAAGATCGAATTAGAGCTTAATCGAACAAGAAGCAACGATGCTTGGGCGCGGGGAAAGTAATGTTGTTGTTGTATCTTGTTGGAGTTAGCATTGTAAGCCATAAACGGTTTTTTAACTCGTTGTGGAGAACCGATTTTCGCTTAAATATCCAAGTTTTATACCATAGGTGGGAATTTTTAATTTTACGACCTCAAAATTGGGCGGCCGACACGACTTATTTAGTTCTTCAATATGGGCTTTGGGAAGCCAATAGAATTGTTTCCGCGACTGTTGCCACGTTATTGAAATTGCCTGCAACAATGCAAAACCAAATACCCATCAAGATGATACGTGCAAAATCTAGACATACGCTAGTGTGTTGCTATCAAATAACTGACATGCGACAATGCTTGGGCGGACCAGGAACCAAAATACGCATTTCTAATGCTCCGTTTTTTCACAAACAAAACTGGGTGGACAGCGTACATACCTACACATGATAGACCAGACCGTAACAATTACAATAAAAGAGAAGCGAAAAAATCCAGCAAATTAACTGAACAAAAAAAAAAACGGCTTTAGCATTTAGAAAAAAAAAGGATTAGAGCTCGTATACCCACACTCACAGCTGTCAAGGTACACAAATAAAAACGGATTAGAGTTGAATCGAACGCAACGAACTATAACTTGAGCTCCAATTCCAGGGAACAAGGATTGTCACATGTGAGGCTCCATTCACAAGCGTACATCTACATAACTAATGAAACATACAAAACGATTGGATATTACATACAAACAAAATACACACAAAAAATATACAATATATACACACACATGAAACAACGAAAACCTAAACCCACAAACACATGCAAAAGAAACGCCATAAACAGCAAAACGCCTACAAAATTGAACGATTAAACATACATATACAAAATGAACACGTAATTACTCACACGAACTAGAATTAAAACCGAAAACATCTAACACACAGTAAAATAAACTGCCTTAACTAGGAGTCTGCTTGCTTCATAAATTATAAAATGCACACAAAATACACATATAGCCACTTACACAAAACAGACTAAAATGTAAAACAACAAACACACATACAAACACACAAATATTAAACATTTCAACTACCAACTGCGTTCACTTTCTGACCTAACCATTAAGTAAAACGAGTCCTTCTTCCTTGGAATTGAAGTTCAAATTATAGTTTGTTGCGTTCGAGTGAACTCTAACCCGTTTTTATATTTGTGCAACTTGACAGCTGTGAGTATGGGGATATGAGCTGCAACGCGGTTTTTTTTTCGAAATGGCGAAGCCGTTTTTTATTCAGTTATTTTATACTGCATTGTTGTAAAATGTAGGAAAACGTACGAAAACCGACCGTACACTTTCTTGTAGTTCATAAATTTCATCACAGATGGCATCATTCACCATTCTAACGTTTTTGTAGATATCATTGCTTTACACAAAAATGATAAAAGTTAGGGTAACGTTCGTTCAATGTTCTAATGGCTGGAATATTAGACTAACTACAGAACCACCAATAAGCAAATTATTCACTTTCATTTTTTTTTAAGTCTTCAAATTACGTTCTGGCCCGCTTTTATTTATGGTAGACATCCTTCCATAAGTAGACAGTTTTTCGTTTAATCGCCGACTATCAGCTTCTCCCTGCCTCTCATAGAAAGAATAATTTTTGTCAGCCTAATGAACGGGCTAATAATGATTAAAAATTAGAACGTACGACAACTCAGTTACACCTTCGTATCGTTTTAGCTTAACATTCCCAAGAAGTAAGTGTTTAGAAAATAATCATTTGGGTGACGTTTACATTACTGAACTCTGTGACGTACAAAGGTTTGTGAGACTGACGTTTTTCCAATATGATTAAGAGCTGACAAGGAAAGTTGATTTGAAGGGGACACGTGATTAACGCACAAAAACATAACGATTTTTCCTTGCTATTTACCCACCTTGTAAATACTTTCAGGGTTATGGGGGTACATCCCTACGCAAACACACACACACACCTACACACACACTACTCACACACACACACAGAGTCGATACGAGCGAAGTCGAGAAGACACGGTTCAGCCGATTGTCTTGAAATAATGACGGTTGGCAAGATCATGAAATGGCGATTCAGATAGTGTATTTGAAAGTTGAAATCCATCAAGCTTAGCCAAGTTACAGCGAAAAGAGTACTTTCCCTTTCTTTATTAGCATTACCACACTGGCTAGCATGTTTGGCTGTAATGGCTTGGTGGTAAAGGTACTGGCTTCAAAGCAAATGGTGACTAGTTCGATTCTGCCTTCATCCAATTTTTTTTCATGCCATTGACAATGATAGTACTTAAGGTACCAATAATAGTATGACTGACAAGTCTGAATGGCTCAGTGGTAGTATAGGTATAGATATCTAGTCTACTAACCAAGAGACACGTTTCCCTACAACTGATGGTAACTGTTGGTGTAGAGTGCTACTTAGTTTGGCTGCAGGAATCATCTGCAGGCAGTCTCAATAGGTACACGAAAAGCACATTTTTGTTTGGGGGCAGGGGGGGTCACATTATTTTTGGACCTTGAGTTGGAGCGGTCAAGATTTTTTTGAGGGTCTTGAAGGTGGGAATCATCGAAAATTTGGCGGTCACATTTTCATGTCCTCCGGCACCTTCCCCCCCCCCCCCCCCCGGGACATGAATAATGACCAGTGCGTTAGGACGGGATAGAAATAAAGCATATGAAAATAACATGGTAGAAAATGTGTGTGTGGGGCGGGGAGTGGGGGGGGGGGAACAATCCAACCACTACTTCACCGGAGATCACCACTGAAGCTTCGTACTCCTTTGCTGCAGGACGCTGTTTTTTTGCAGAATCCACCGAATAAAGATGGCAGACCTGGGTTCTCGTTCTAGGATTGTTTATGTAAACGTAATTAACAACTGGTGGATATTGTCGTCACGTAGTGTGCTCACTAAGCTTAAAGTTTGTGATGAAATATCTAAAATGTTGGCTAGTATTTAACATAAACCGGTTTAACAACGCTCTTTATAATGGAAGGGTGTTTGGTAGTCATATGAAGATGGGAACATACGTGACTAAAGCACATTCTTATAACATTAGATTCCATTTTGCTCATCCAGCAAGTACGTTCTAAAACAACTGATTTGTGACGTCAGTTTATAATAAATTAGCGAGATCTTTTGTTGGACTCGGTCCCTGAGCTCTTTGGTGAATTTATGAAAGATCTCATTAATCAGGGTAAAACCCGAATATCTCTGAAAATGTTTGAGGCGGGAGATTCATCTCAGAACACGTTTCTTTCATGCATCAGAGCTGTATTTTCATGAATATTGAACCAAATCAGAATAAAATTGTGAAATAGTGGTGTTTCAAAATAATAAACCCATTCACAGGCAAACGAACCCACAAAATCCAAATTCAATCGAGTAGTAAGGTATCACTTCGCTCGGCCAATTCCACTTAACAAATAAAACCAAATAAATTTCCCCCATTTTGATGCAACACTGATTGCTACAACGGGGATTTGTTTAGTTACCCTTAACTGCAGCATTGTTTCTCTTTGTATAAAGAATAGATTTATTAGTGTACTTACTCAGAATATAACGGGAAAGAAATCCAGAGGGACCAGGCTAGCAATAAATAAATACATAAACAGATTTGAATTTGTTTTTCTTTAGGATACGTTAACATTGCCCTTCACGAAAATGTGCCCCGTGTTCATGTCGATTGTGTCACTTAAAAGAGTCAAAAAATTGTTTGTCCGTCCCGAGATAATTTTAACGGTTGAAAAGGATGTAATTCAACCTTTTTCAATTCTTTTTTTTTTGCATTAATTCATGGACTAATTCATTTTTTTTGCATGCCCTTACGATCTGTGCAAGTGCAGGTGTATGTCGGACTATGTTTTCTTTAGCACATTGGGCAACCTTATGCATATTCTGCTACCTTGGTTACAAGGAATTGTTATTTTTTACGAGTTAGAGATCTGATTTCAACGTCAGGTATCATGGATCAAGATAACGACTGACTGGTAATACTTTTCAGTTTTACAGCTTCATTATTATTTTTTTCATTTTGTTTCTTTTATTATTTTTTTGTCAACATTAGTTTCGAACAAAATACCCTATATTAAAGACTTTCCTAAATATTCCAGCGTTCCACAACTTACAGACTTCACTTCATTTTTATTCCGTCCATAGTGGTTTTTCATGACGTCACTGGCGTAAATATTATTCAGATAAGCAATCTCTACGAATTACCTAACTGCGCCCGTCAATATTATCCGTATTGACTTTTAGTTCAGTAATCTGGGATTGAAAGAAGTGCGTATAAAGGATGACGTCGTGTTAGCCATTATGTCTCGTTGCGGTATTAGTGTAAGACAACTACGAGTGTCAACATGGCAGTATAATGCACACTGGGAGAAGTTAGGCTTAACAAATAAAGTGCTTGACATGATAGGAGAGAAGTGCCCAAATCTCCAAGAAGTCAGGTTGGAGGGGGGGGGATTGAGGCTTTATGGCGCGTCGACAACTTGGTCATTAGCGCCAACCTCAGTCACAGTGCAGTGGTCCGGGTTGCCACTGCACAACACATTACAGAGATGTCATTCAAACCCCTAATCTAAATCTTGTCATACATCTGTACCTCCTGCAAAAATAGAAAAACACCGGACAGGAGGCCAGACCTATCACCCAATTGACGCGCAATGTCATGCGGAAGATGGAAACGATGACGAACACCATCAAGATGGTGACAATCAACAAGGAAGTGCCGGTTCGTAAGTGGCTGTCGACACCAAAAACATTCAGGAGGGTCAACCCCCCGCAAAACGAAACAGTGAGTAAGTCGGGTGTGACCAATGCGCAAACGGGCCAACACAACCTCCTCACGACGACTGCGGCGACACGCCGAGCGCCACTCCTCGACAGTGCCATTAATGGCCCGTAATTTATTAGCTTGGAAGGATTACAAGCTGAATTTAGTTGGTCCCTATAATAAATTTAGCTCAAACGTGCTCAAAGTTGAAGAAGGTTTTTATATATTTTTCTGCAGCCCTGAATGATGACATCCTCAGCACTTTCATAAATCATTGCCATTCATTAGAGTATTTCCATCTTGAAGCCACACCGGAAGTTACTGGTAACTTCATAGATTCATTGAACACCGATTTGAAAGGATTCTACTTCCCCCCCCCCCCCTGTGGGCTGGGGGTAGAATAAGCCCACCGTACCCCTGCGTGTCGTAGGAGGCGACTAAAAGGGAACCCAAGATCACGGTTTGCTAGTGTGCCAAGGGTCTGCGTGGCGGAGGGTTTTTTGTCCGTCTTGAACACTAGCAACCTCAACACTACGGTTTGTGAGTGCGCCTATGGTGTGTATGGCGGGCAGGTTTAACACCCGTCGCAAGCACTAGTCCGAAAGAGGTGAAGGGACATCCAGACAAACCGGGCCCGGGGTGGCTGCTTAGAGGATGTTTGGCGGTTTGAATCCCCTTTTGGGTTTGATTCCGATTTGCCCATTCTGGCCACTGGGCTTTTCATCCTCATCCCCCAGCATGTTGGCCGTGTGCTGCAACCTAGTAATCCGTGGAGGCGGAGATCCTGGCTTTGGCTTCGGGCTTTGGCTTCTTATTCCGGAGGACGGGTGGCCTGGGCGAGCCGGCCTAAGGTCAATCGGCTATGACTTTTCGGGTTCTGTCGTTGTGGGGAGGCGGCTTGTGCTGTATCCATCTGCATCACGGACCCGAACTGTTTGGGTTATCGAGGGAGGTGGTGTGTACGGCTTCCTTGGTGGCCTCGCCTCTCGGCATGCTTAGGCTGCCACCTCACCGAGATAGACGGCGGTGTTAGCTTCCTGGTGCAGGGCCCTGGATATGCGGCTTCCGGCCCTGCATCACCCGAGTGCCGCGCGGGGTTTTCTTTTCTGGGGGGCGCACCGCCGCGACTTATTTTTGCTCTACATGGCAACTACTTCTCCCCCCTCCCCCCAAAATTCTTCCCCTCCTCGCCGCACTAGCAAGTGCCAGAGGAGGGAACCCGAGATGGTTGGGCCTGGTGCCCAGTTACCAGACTTTCGTAAGAGTCGGGACCAAGTCCCGAAGTTCCTGGTGGTGACAGGCGAGGGCCGAGATGTTACACAACTCGGTCCGTTCGCTGTCCACAAAGCGCTGAAAGGGATCTGTGGTTCGGATCCGAAGAGTGTCTCTCGGCTCCGTGCTGGGGGATACCTTGTGGAAGTTGCAGACGATGGTCAGGCGAAGAGGCTTTTAAAAGCGAGTGCGCTGGGGTCATGCCCATCGTACTTTGAACAGCAGCAAGGGGGTCGTGACATGCTTTGATTTGAGGGGTCTCGGTGATGATGCCATCCTGGACGAACTCAAGTCACAGGGTGTTACGGCTGTGAGGCGTTTGACACGGAAAGGCGAGAATGGTGCCCAGCCAACTGACACCTTTTTCCTGACCTTTGATACGCCAGTTGCACCGCAGCACATTACTGCCGGTTACCTGCGCTTGAAGGTCAGGAGTTACGTTCCGAATCCGATGCGGTGTTTCCGCTGTCAACGTTTCGGCCATACCAGCGGCTTGTGTAAAGGTAGGCCTACCTGTGTTTCCTGTGCTCAGGCAGCCCATGAAGGCGCTGACTGTGCTGGCCCGAAGCAGTGCGTCAACTGCGGTGGTCAGCACCAAGCCTCTTCACGGGACTGTCGTGTTTATGTTGAGGAACGTCGAGTGCAGGAACTAAAGGTGAAGGACGGGCTTTCCTACTCGGCCCAGTTAGTGAGTCTGCTGATTTGGCAGATTTACGCTCTGAGCTCAGGTCTTTGACGATGACGGTGGGCAAGCTTATTACTTTGTTGACCCAGCAACATCCATCTCTGCAGGGTCTTTTGGGTCCTTCGGACCCGGTTGCTGCCTTGCCGTCGACATCTGCCCAGCCTGCAAATGCTTCTGCTCCTGCTGCTGTTCATGCTGCTGTAACTGTTCCCAAGCAGGATGGGGCTTCAGCTAAGCCTCCGCCTGCCCGGAGTGAACCACAGAAAAAGTTGAAGAAAAAGGCTCCTGCTGGTAAGGCCTCATCACCACCCATGAGGACGTCGCCACCAGGAGAGAAAGTGAAACTGTCGTTGAACGGCCAGCTTGCTGAGGGGTCCGTTGTGTCCCCTCAACATCTTGATACTACTTTGCCCATGGAACAGGGAGAGATTTCCTGTTCCAATTCTCCAGAACTTTTTCCTCCTTCCGAGGACAACTTCGTTCTGAACCTCACTCCATCTTTTGATTCGGGTGAGGATCAGAATGTTTTCGGATCGCCCAGAGGAGGAGTTGAGGAGAATGATTCAGTCTTCACCTCGCCCTAATGCCTGCGCATGCCATCGTTCAGTGGAACTGCCAAAGTTATCGTACCCATGCCGAAGAGCTGCGGCTGCTTTTGTCGCATTGGCGACCTCTGTGCTGCTGTCTACAGGAAACCTGCTTTAAGGCGTCAGATAATCCGGTTGTTCGAGGTTATTCTGTCTACCGTCTGGATGCTGACCCTGTGCCACGTGCACATGGTGGTGTTGCAGTGCTGGTTCAACACTCTCAGCCGCATGCCAGTGTGCCTCTGCACACTAGATTTCAGGTGGTAGCAGTTCGAGTTTCTTTCCA
>JAHWFP010135616.1:0-21660 GCA_023313725.1 Lithobius niger | reverse complement strand
CTACACCGCAGTAAATCTACATCTTGTTTCTACAGGAACATCTTGTTCCTGCATATTGTTGTCTCCACCAGGTTCCTCTCTACGACCTGATCTTCAAGACTACTTCCATCCAGCAATGTAAGAAGTGGTGTACCAGCCCTCATCAACAGTGCCACTCTGGGCCCCACCAGGCCTGCTCTTTGGAATATGCCGACAATTGATAAGAGGGCGTCGCCCATCTTTACCTCGGTCTCCAATGGGTTCCCACGGTCCCCACCTGCCTTTCCTCCGGCCTCAACACCGACGGTACTATTCGGAACAACCAGTGACTACCAGCACCGGTTCTTCCTCTTCTTCACCAGGTTCTACAATATTACAGTTCCTCCACCATCATTTTGACGGTAACCGGTACCTTTAGCCGTCAGTTCTTGCAGCTCTACCACAAACGGATGTCTTCACCTCATCACTACTTTCGACACCTCCTGTCTCGGTGCCTCCGGTCCTACGTTCTAGATCTCCTAAGGTGTACACACCCTTGTCCACGGTTCCAATTAGTCCCTCTCAAGCGTTCGGAGTGCATTTTCCATCATCTGACACTTCGTTCCACTTTTTTAAAGAACATTCCCTTTGGTCCGCCAGCATTCACCCTGTTTCAACACTTTCAACTGAATGTTTCCAATTGATCGGTCACCCGCTACGTGGCGGGCACAGAGCGATCTCGGAATCAAGACGTTCCCATCACACTGCTGCTCCTTTACGGCGTTCATCCCACGCCACAACCTCTTCCAGTAGCCAGACGAGTAAGTATTGCCCAGCACAACAATCTCAACCGTTACCAAACGTGATCTCTGCTTTCCCGGAGTCACCAGTCCCAGCTTCCCTCTGCAAAGATACCACACACGGTTGTAATCACAACCGCTTCTATAATTCCATCGGATGCCAGTCCACAATTCTGCCAAACACTGGTCCTCTCATCAACGCATGGCCAACCACCTCCGCTGCCTTGTCCTTTTCAAACATATCTGCATAGAGTGTCTGTCAGTTTGACACTACTTCTGTCCTCGTGCCTGTTTTTCCAGGACTATTTCCCTGCTCCGCACCATCTGCTGTCATCTTCCGTGCATAGACTATCATCTCAAGGCTGCCAGGGTGGCTTTCGGTTCCCGAGCCCTGCCTTCGTATTTCACTTCCCCAACGATCTATGGACTCCCTACCGTGGCGTTGAAGAACCGGTCCCTCACCACGGCCACTTCTTTCTCCCTGTTTCTGGATTGCGACCGACAAACGCCACCATTGTGTCAACCTTCAGGGAGTGCCCTTGCCTTCCTTTCGATAGGCATCTCGCTTGGCCTACTGCGGTAC
Source organism: Lithobius niger (assembly GCA_023313725.1). NCBI lineage: Eukaryota > Metazoa > Arthropoda > Chilopoda > Lithobiomorpha > Lithobiidae > Lithobius > Lithobius niger. The sequence goes on along the minus strand of JAHWFP010135616.1, from coordinate 20,319 downwards.
CGGTTCCTGGGGACTCTTCATCTACAACAACATAATAAACCCTGTTCAAGATAACGTCAACAACAGTAATAAGAAGCCCATCGTCAACTGTGCTGTTTCCAGCCACACGACACCGACATGAACATGTCACTCCTGCTGACCCCCATCTTCACGGTTACCACAACGGTCCCATGTTCCACACTACAGTTCCTTGTTCAGGAGTTTGCCTCTACACTACACTGCTCCCAGTCGCCATGTGCCTTACAAGATTACCGTCATCTGAAACCCGCCTAGACAATGATTTCTCTTATGCACTCTGCTCATTCCTTGGACCCAGAACGCGACCGTCTTCCGACTCCCGGTCTTCCTCCCAGTTCCCTCGTGTGATGCACCGGGCATCGGACCATCATCCGGGGCTTCTTCAATTAACCTTGATCAACCTTGGACTGACGGTCGGTTCTCAGAATCAGGCATTCTGGGGTCGCTGGTTCGCAGTACGGGTACTCGTCAACGTTGGTCCCTCCTCCATTTTTTGACGAGGTCTTGATAACAATAGAAAAGACAGGCAACTAAAAACTAAAACTTACCAGGGGCACCTGGTGGAAGTTTGTTTTTATTGTCTAAATGAAAATATAGGTTACCTTTACCCGTCCGGGCTCCCCTCTCGAGACCAAGGTTTCTTGAAAGGAAGAAAGATAATGATTGCCTCAACTTGAACGTTTATATACTGAGGTCTGTGCTGGCGCATGGCACAAAGAAGGGGAGCTGCGAGCCCGACAGAGAAGCCTAGGGATCACTAGGGATTGATAACAATAAAATAAAGGTAAAAAATATTTTCATTTAGGCAATAAAAACAAACTTCAACCAGGTGCCCCTGGTAAGTTTTAGATTCTATTTGTCGGTGAAAAAATTTCTACTACCTGTACATTTTATTGCATTCAGTTCCTTTCTTAAGGCTTTTCGCTCTCTTGATCCGGCCAGTGCGCAACCCCACTGCGCATGCGTCGCCATGCGCGCAGCCCTCCTATAAAAGCAGACGGCCCAGCCTGATAGGCATCTCTTTTCCTCAAGCTCGCGCCAAAGACTCATCGCTCCTTATTACCCAGCCCATATTTCGCCTCTTGAAGACTGCAGCTAGCAACTATTGCCTCGCAGAAGACTCGGAACAAAAAGCTTTCGTCGAAAGTCCAATATTCCGGCATATCTTCTCAAGTTCTCACCCAAGCTTTCGTCGAAAGTCCAAGATGACGTAGTATTTTCTCACCTTAGCTTTCGCTGAAAGTTCAAGATAGCGTCGCATCTTCTCTCGCCTGTAACATGCCGAAGTCGCACCGCCTACGAGACGCACCCATTGAATCCTTCCAAGATGGCGTTCCATCGTCTTCGACTTTCGCCCAAATCTTTCGTCGATGATATTTTCATGGATCGACTGAATTCGACGGCAGTAATGTCCCTCTCGTTTCATCAAGCCTGCTGTCCTCCACCTGCCATTGGTACCGAAGCTTACAACCCTCGTCACCACCTGCAACCTTACCGTAGATCATCGAAAGTTCTTCTGAAGCCTACCTCAAAGCCTCCCGGTTCTCTCTCAAACAGGAACCGTCCCGCCACCCTATCCTCGGCCGGCCTCCTTGCCTCTGCATCCAACAGGAGGCAGCCGCCCACTCACCACTGTCGCGTGAACACGTCATGAAGAAGCTTCACCCTGAAGCTCACCACGTCACGTCAAGATCAAGCATCTGGCCCAACATTAAACTTTGCCCGACATGCTAATTCGTCAGTGGACGTATGCCTCTATAGACCAGCCGATCCCTACGAACGTCTCTCGTCAAATAGACCGATCGTCAGAACCCTTTGTTGAAAGCCTATAGCCCAAAGAACTTTATCGTCGCAAGCCCACTGTCTCAAAAACCTTTGTTGAAAGCCTCCCGGGTACGTTGGCTGCGTACGCAGCTACTATTTTTTGTTTTTCGTACGGTATAGGTAGGTTGGGGGGGGGGGGGAAGAGTTACCTTGCCGTTAAAAATAATCGAATTGTGGCTTCAAATAAAAGTTGCTGCATAAATTGTTTTAAAAGAAAATCGTGGTGATTCGAAGAGATATGTTAAATGGCTTGAAATAAAAAAAAAGGGTGGTCCACAAAAAACTTGACGACCCAAGATTTTTCTAAGTCCAACTTTTCTAGTAAGTACCCCTCAGAACCAGGAGAGGACAAATCTTCCCGTTTTATTAGATTTAATTTCTGTTCTATCCTAGTTCTGAGGGGTTGCTAACTACAAAAGTTGAAATTAGAAAATGTTGGGTCGTCAATTTTTTTGTGTACCACCCTGTATTGCTATGCAAGAAAATAATTTTTCGGTTTTGAAAGGAAAGTCGTCGCCATGGTGATTAGAAAAAGAGTGATAACTATATGGTGAGCAGGTTCATAAGAATTCAATCCTTGATATAGTTAAAAATAAAATAAACTATGACTATCCTATGTCTTCAAAAGTTGAGCCGGAGTGGTAATTGACGATGTCTGTCATTCTAGTTTCATATCGCAGTGGTGAATAGATGAATAGCAGTGGTTGTGTGGGCATATTTATTTATACCCTACGTTCCCCGCAAACCCTAACACTCAACACACCCGTAAAATTTGCATCTATTTCTAATCCAAAGATATTGAAAGTTTGGATTATTCCGTTAAGAATCTTCCTAGTAGAAGTCCTTCCAAGAAATCCCCAAAATTGGTCATGATACTGCAACCTCCCGGCTCCGCCCATTTGTCAATAGGGGGCTCGTAATGCGCATAGATCTGACTATTGGCACAGCATTTTTCCTTGAAATAATATGCGAGCCATTCATCACAATCACATTCTTTGACTAACTTAATTTTGCCATTCCCCCAGCCTGGGCCAGCTGAAAATTGTTTCTTTTGCCTAGGAAATTATAATTATATAACCTGTGAATTTTTGCATTCGTTCCTTGCAATACTGTGTTTCCCTGGTGGATTTTTGGTTACTTTAAGTCGCCAGCTGCGTAGTCCTCTGTAAAAGCGCTTTCACGTGAAAGGCAGGTATCATTTTTCCTCTCGGTGTTGGGAGAAATCCGTCTTGAATGATTGGCAGAGCTTTGTGGTTGTGTCGTAATTTTTCCCAGGTGGGGAAGAAATGGCGTAGTCGTGCTCCCACCGAAAAGCTGCTCAGACGTGTGGTGTCATTGGTCTATTCGGGATGAGCCCCTTGCCCCTGGAGAGGAGTAACGGCTTCTTCTGTCGGGAGTGGCGCTTCTGTTGTTTCGTCCTTTCGTGTTGTTGGTTGGCTTGGCGCGAAGGGCTGGTTGTTTTCGGAGCGACAATATTCGTTGGCGTTGGTCTGATACTTTTTGGCAGTTGTCATTGGTATTTTGGTGCGAAAAGGGCCTTGTGGACTTGTAATGGGCTTTTGTTGAAAATTTTGTTTGTTTGGCTTTGGCTTCCTGGAGACATCAAGATGCGGGGCCAGGCCTGAGAAGCCCACGAAAGAGGGTATCAGATTCGTGGATCGGCAAATTGCGCAACTGGTACTTGGTTGAGTCATTCAGTTTCAAAGTCTTGTTGAGGGGGATGTCCCTTAAGAGTAAAGTGATGGTGTGTGGCAAAGAAGGCTTCCTGAAAAAGTTGCGAGATCAGCGTTGACAAGTGTTTGACTTAGATGGGGGTCGGGCTTGATGAAAGCTTTTCGCACAAGGCGTTTACAGCTGTGTTCAGAACCCGTCTTGAGAAGTGGAGCAGAGGCCAAGCCGAAGGCATTTGTCATTGTCGAAAAGGACGTGTGCAGCGATTTCCGCTTTCCGCATGGTTGCAATGTCGCCGAAAGGTCTGAACGACTATGATTCCCGGTCCAGTCTGGACGGCAGCGGCTCCTTGTAGAGTTCTAGATGCTCTCCTTTCCCTAAGATGGCACCACCATTGTGGAGTAATCAAGTGAGCAGCGTGGTGGATTGGCCAAGAAGGGAGCGGGGCTTGAAATTCCGGTCACGTAGTGCAAAAACAAAGCCAGTTGTTAAACTACAATTGATGACAGGAGTATCTAAAGATTGGAAAGTTTGTGAAGGATACAATCAGGTACCGTGTTTTCCACTGTCTTGAGGAGGTCCAAAAGAGGAATGGAAGGTTGTCCTCGGCGGCATCAACTGGAATATGTATGCGGCGATCAGGAGGTTTTTCGTTGAGCAGTGCAGGAGGCGGCATCGGGTTCATTCGTTGTTGTAGAACCGATGTTGAGTCACGAATGCTTTCGCTGTCATCCTGGTCCGTGAGGGGTTCAGTTGAACGTCGAACAGAAACTTCAGTTCGACGAAAAACCTCATCAGCGGTAGTTGAAGAGGAGCGATGCCTTTTTGTTCCGTGTCGGGTGGCTGAAACAGAATGCTTGTTGCTGTTTTTGCTTGAAGTCATTGCAGCCCAGTCTTTCGTGTAATTGTCTCCTTTGACGTGGCAGAAGGAGGAGGGTCGGTAAATATGCAATGGCAAAAGTCATGGAGAGCATGGTCCACTAACCGGTTGATTTCGCTGCAGGAAGCCGACCTGTGGGCCTGGCGGGACGAAAGAAAAAGAGGTCCAAAGGAGATAGAGACAAGTGCTTTTCGTGAAAGGACCCAAGAGACGAGGCACGTCCAAACTTCCACTTCAGTTGAACATATACAACGCAGACCAGCTGTGAGAAAGATGTAACTTGGCTAGCCTGGTTCGGCGAGGTTGCGGCAGTGTTGATGATAGTGAGATATCCGATGAAAGTGGCGGTGGGTCAGGATGGGCGAGTGCCAAGTCATGAGTCGAAGGATGCAAAAGGGCAGTTGGGTCCGAAAAGCCGGCAGCGACATTGGAGTGAGTCGCAGGCACGTTGAAGGGCAGAGGAGAGATCGTTCGGGTAGGGAATACTTATGGTCTTCTTTCGTGGCTTTGGGCATGATGGAGACGGCTGGGCTCTTCGTAGTGGCGGAACTGCAGGCGACGAAAACTTACGATTTTTGGAGGACGAAAAGTGGGAAACAAAGTGGCATGGTGACACGCTAGAGGAAATATGACCTACCTTTCGCGCGAAAGCACTTTTATAGAGCACTGTGCCGCTCATGCGCAGCTGGGTGCTACAAGAAACCGTAAAACCTCCAGGGAAACACGGCATTGCGACCAACGAATGCAAAAATTCGCAGGTTACGTCATGTTTTCCAATCAGCAACAAGAAAGAGAAGTAACACCTATTAGTTAATACCTAGTAGGACTCTATCATGGCAGGGGCTAAACTGTTCAAATCTGTTCCCCAAGACAGCAGGATGGATCAGAGAGATCACATCACGTTTAACAAATGCGTAGGGGCAAAGTAGAATCTGTCCTTTATATAGTGGGATACATGGCAAAATGTGCCGGGTGGGTAGGTGGTTTTATTTATTATTTTGTAAGTTTGTCAAGCATAGGCTAATATAAAAAATACTGAACCGTTGAATAAAATGGTTTATTATTTTTTGTGTATAATTTGTAAACCATGATTACATTAAAACGAATGTCAACGTCAGAGGTTAGTAGCCCGATATGACCGATAACTGTAAAGGTGAACCCGACTTAGTCCCTAGTGTGATATCTACCAGGCTAAGTGTGTCTCCGAGTAAAAAAGAGGAAAACTGAGTTAAGGTGGTTTGCAATCTCAAGAAAGGAGGAATGTGAAGAATCACGAGGTTTGTCCCTCCATACTATTTCTTTCCAGATCTTTAAGCTTCTAAAACCAGTCAAGTTCAAAATTTAGCCTGTTTATGAGGATTGGTTTGTCAGGTGATTTGAGGCTAAAAGAAAACAAAAAAACGAAATTTTGCCAGCCCACCTGTCTGGCCGGCTGAAAATTGTTTCTGTGGCCTAGTAGGAAATATACAATACCTGAAAATTTATAGCATTCTTCCCTGAAGCATGCTTCTCTCACTGGAGTTTAAAAGCTGTTTAGAGACTGCCAGCTGCGTAACCCATCCTGCGCATGCGTGAGGATCCTCTATAAAAGCATTCGGGCGAGACTGGCCCGGCATCTTTTCCCTCTCGATTTGTCAAGTGGACACTCGACGAGGGGAGGCAGGGTGGGTTCAGGTATTGTATATTTGCTACTAGGCAACAGAAATAATTTTCAGCTGGCCAGGCAGGAGAGCCGGAAAAATTTCGTTTCTATTGCCGTTCGGAAATATACAATACCTGACAATTTGTAGCATTTCAGTAGACCTTGTCAACTTGGGTGGTGGGCACCCTTGACAAGAACCCTAGGGTTACGAGCTGGCTTCCCCCAAAAAGATTACACTTCGGACTTTTATGAAACAGAAAATCTGCAATATGGGTTAATCTATGGAAGTGGTTGTCCGAGATGGAAGATGAGTCATGCTTCTTGTCGGTATCTGTTTCAGTGCTTAAGGAGGATTGGATAACATGTCTGGCAGTGATGATGGGTCTCGGACGATGCAATCCGATTTCTTGAGTTTGTCTCTCTTGAGTGATGGTTCTGTTGACTGTCTTCATTGTGAGGCTGCAGGTGAATTGTTGGGGATGCCGATGTCACTAGTGGAAGGTTCAGGATGCCGCACGTCTTGAGTTCATGTGTTGTGCCACTAGTGGTGTTGTCAGTGCGAGTGATGCGCTGCGGTCAGCGGGAGCATGGTGGGCGACAGACTTAAACTGAGTTGTTTTGAGTCTGTGAAGGTGATCCTTAATCCACTCTTGAGATGGGTGGGAAGAGTGACTGGTTACGACTTCTGGAAGTTTGTAGATATCCGTTGGTTGATGTGGCAGTCCTGTGTGAAGTTTGCAGGTGAGGTCCACTGGCAAGATTGAATTTTGCTGCAGCGAGGACTGTATGTCAGTGTGGTCAAAAAATGTGGGTCAGGAAAATGCGGAGGATGTTATGCAGGGGTTCGAAACATGGTCCCATGAGGCAGGAGAGAAGTGTGGATGGGTCCCAGTCTGTGTGGATGGGCGATCGACCACGATTGCTTGATGAGGGGTGAGAAGCACTGGTCGTCTTGGAGATGTGTTGCGTTTCCGATTTGAAGGACAGAGAAATGGGGACCTCTTATTTTGATGAAACCAGCGTTTCCTGTGGCCGTCATGGACTGTGATGATTGGTGCGCAGGTTGCTTTGCTTGAAATTCTGGGTGTTTCATTTTCAATTTTTCCTTCTTTGACTCAATCTCTGCGTCTGTTGAGCAATTGAATGTGGGCTTGCAGGGCTGTGCCGGGTTCAAAGAGCAGTGTCATGTTTGTAAGATTGACAAAGTTCCTGATTGAAGGTCTTGAGTACGACATGTTGTGGATTGGTGAACATGCTTACTGGATGTCTTGAAATGATGACAGTTGTCGTGAGTGAACGATACGACCGTTAATCTTGGAAGAAGGATGGTGGGTGAGCTTTAAATCAGAATCGTTGTAAAACTGTAATGTTGGAGAGTTTCTGACGACTGGCATTTATCTGGATTGCCCTGTTGTCCTCGGTGAAGGGTAGCTGACGAAGGAAATGACGAGAGTTGGTGGTTTCATTGGTAAGGACCAACTGTTGTAAAAAGATGGGTGTCAGGAAGTTGCAATGATAGTTGGCTTCAGAGCGGAGGAAGGGTTGGGACTGCGATCGGTAGTTGGCGAAGGACAGGATGGCAGTGGAGCTGTTGAGCAGTAGTCAGGCTGTGGCTGTGTTGGGAAAGGTTTCTCAATCGTGGGGAGCCGAGCTGTAGACGAATGAAAGTGAAGGATAGCTGGCTGAAACGAATTGCGGCAGGAAACTGAGGGTAGTCGATGAGGTCAACAGGCAGCGTTGGATGATCAGCTGCAGAGTTGTGACTGTAGTCAGCCAGGGGCTTTAGGCAGAGCAGGAAGACGGTCCTAGGAAACTGATGGTGTCTTGCTGAAGCTGGAAACTGGAATGGATGTCGGCCACGGACAGCAAGTAGTGAAGGATGACAGCCGCGAAGAACTAAGGCCAAAAAGAGCTGCAACGAATGCCGTCCAAGGATAGCAGGCAGCGAAGGATGGAAGTTTTAATGGACTGCTATTTTTGTCCACTAGGACAGCAGGTGGTGAAGGACGACTGTGCTGGAGTGCAGAAAATGGTTGACAGGGAGTTGCAGACCGCAAAGATGAAAGTTGGTAAGGGACAGCAGGGAGCGAAAAATGACGGTCCGAAGCAGCTGTAATGATTGTCAGAGTGGGACCGCTGATCCGGTGAGAGGTGTTTGCTTCCTGTCAATTTCGATGTGTAAGGTTCACCTCGTCGATCTGTGGTGTTGGCACCACATGATGGGTTCCTAAGGGCCTGAGACGAGTTCCCACTGAGACAGTCTTTTGGCAGGTTTAAATGTGTTTCGGCTATCTGTGACTTGTCTCGGCAGATTCAAAGCGCAAAGGCTATCTGTAACGGAAGGGAGATACTTTATGTTCTGAATTAGCTGTGATGATGGCTAGTGAGGTACAGCAGGCTGAAGTGGAAGCAACTGTAGTTTATGATGCAAAGGAGCATCGGACGGTTGATGGCGTCCTTTTTTGGTTGGTTTGGATGGACAATGGAAAAATGGTGTGGCAATCCGTAATTTGGATCCATGTAAGAGATGATGACGGTGTTTCCTGCTGAATCGAAAGATCTTTGATGCCTGTCCAGTGGATGGCAGAGAATTTGTAATCCAGTACAGAAAGTGTGAATGACAGTTGGATGATGACGGCGTGTCAAGTGGGGAGGTTAAGCCTAATGTTGAGAAACTCTGATACGGTTGGTGGGTGCATGTTCTTGACTTGCAGACTGTAGGAGGAACGTTGTGTGACGGATGGTCCTAGGTCATAATGATTCAGGATAGACCAGCTAAAGGCAAAGAGGGTGAAGGACGAAGGTTCCTTCGAAGTTTCTATAAATCCTGGTATGGTATAGTCTGGTTAACGAAGGATGTCATATCCGAGGACAGGAACTTTGATGAGGATGAAGAAAACACGTGATAGCTTTGAGATGAGAGATTGTGAAGACAAGGGCGAGTTTGGATGAGGAGGCTTGGTCTTGTGTTGACAATCATGGATGACATCCGTGAATCCATGTTCTTGATGTTGGACAGGGAAGAGTCGTGCGTGACGAGTTCATCGGTGTTCTGTTGAATTTTGGCGTGGTCCAATCTGCTTGAACGAGGGATGGCACATCTGAAGACGGGGACAGGCTTGAATAAGGATCAAGAAGCAACGGATGGTTTGAGGCTTGTAAGAAAATTAATCAGGATTTTTCGTTGACCATGAGTTGTTGCGATCTGACTTTAGAGTCGTTTAAAAACGGATGCGGAAGCAATATTACTGTGGGATGTGTCATGCCCACAATTTCAGTTTCATGCTGTGGACAGCTGTCTTTTCCTGCCCGAAGCTTGGTGTTGATTGTGAGATGACAAGGAATATGTATCTTAATCCAGAGTGAAAGAATGACAAGGGATGATGAAGGCTATTACTGAATGGATGGCTTGGTCTTGTTTTTGAAATGACGGACAGCATGATCGGAAAATGCGAGTGCTTGACTTGAGGACAGAGGCAGATCGTGTTAAGGGTAGTCCACACCATTGATGAGTAGATGCGACTGAAGGGCTTCAGGATGAAGGAACGGCCATCTTGGATAGCAGTCCGAAAATTTAAAACTCGGATGGGAATGGCGAAACATGGTAAAGGTATAAAAAGTTGGTTGGCCAATCTTGAGTGAAAGAACGGTTGTATGCTGATGAGGTGGTTTGTTGGTTGTTGACTTGTACTTGAATTACCGTACAGCACGGTCCATTATGGCGTGGGCTTGAGATGAGGACAAAGGTGATGCTTGTGCGTGAGTTCGTGGATGAGCATGCTGGTAAACCAAGTGGACTATCTGACAGAGATTGATGCGTCTTCAAAGAGGCAATCTGTGAGAATGCTTCTTTTTCTTGGCCTTCTTAATTGAAGAAAAAACTGGTAGCCATCGATGGGCGACGGACAGCGAGGCAATGGAGCGGCCATTTTGGATGCTGGATAAGTCGTCATTTCACGGGAACAGTCCATGGTGTAATCCGCTTGAGCGTGCGTTCGCTGTCCGAGAACTGCATGAAATGAGGACGGACAGGAGAAAAAACGGACTGTTGCTCGAAGACAGGACAGAGACGATGAGGACGAGTTGGTAATCCAGTCTTCAGTGTACGAATGGCTGTGTGATGATAATGTACTTGAATTGTCGTATGGCACGATCCATTAAGGCGTGTACTTGAGATGAGGACAGAGGCAGAACCTTGTTGAGAGAAGGACAGTCAGAGTTCTTGGATGAACCTGATGACAAGTCGAGAGAAAATTCGGACAGATCGATGCGACAACAATTTTCGGATCGGCGGGCAACGAACTGCGAGGTGATGGGGCGGCCATCTTGTTTGCAGAATCAGTCGTCGTTTCTTTGGATCGGGCCATGACGTAGTTTGCTTGAGCGTGTGCTGGCTGTCTGCAATCTTGAAATTCGGCCAGCTGAAATCAGGACTGGGACAGAGCAAAGGAAGGACTGTTGCTTGAAGACAGGACAGTGATGTGAGGAGAAAAGCGAAGGTAGACGTTTGCCGGCTACCGCTGGAGGGAAAAAATGGCAGGCCGGCCTCGCCCAAATGCTTTTGTAGAGGATCCTCGCGCATGTGCAGGACTGGTTACGCAGCTGCCAATCTCTAAACAGCCTTAAAACTCCAGCGAGAGCAGCATACTTCAGGGTATGACAGTTTGAATCTAGGAATAAAGCCGCAGAAAAAAGGCCTGGAAAAAAGTCAGTAAAAGAAACCACAGTCAAAAAAGCTGCAGAAAAAAAGTTTTCTGGTGAAATACGACCCAGGGCAACTGACCTAAAACTTGACCTACAATGTAACAAAAACACGAAAAACTACAACAAAATATAGACAAAACAATTCGGCTTTTTCCTTAAGCTGTTTTCCCACCGCTTTTCTTCCTTCGGTTGTTTCTTCCAGGCTAATTTTTTGTTCATGTTTTTTTTTTTTTTTTGCCATGTACCTTCAGTTCAAACTGATTAAACGTTTTCGATTACAGCAGATTCTAAGGATGTAAACATAGTTTTGCAACATTTGTGGTTACATTTAATTCAGGTAAAAGAAAAGTCGTGTGCTGGTTTAAGCCCCGCCTAACACTGGCTGGTTTAAGTGCACTTGGATGTGATTTGTTTTTTAATAAGATTTGTCGTAGTCTGGATTTTTACGAATCTGGAACTCTTTGCTCAGACACAGCCAAAAAAAATGGGAGAACAAAATGGGAGTTTGCACACTACAAAACCAAGAGGCTTAAAATAAACATGTTTCAGACAGACATAGAAAAAAGTGTGTGCAAGTTTTAGCTGAAAACTACACACGTATGTTTTACAAAATTCGATGGGTTCCGTAGACTTTCACACTATCACACTATTCAGATATACTTTAACTTTTTTCTCCCATGAAGAACGACAGTGGATTATTTCCCTTCATTCCCCCCCCCCCCATACTTTTTTTTACACGTACGCAAAAAAAGCAATTGAGCAAGTCATGGCCCAGTCCTAAGGACGTGGGGTTATACGAGGCTGTCGGAATGGGAAAGGGTGCCAAAAATCCTGCCCATCTCAAAACTAATACGAAAAAAAAACAATCGTAATCCTTTACATGCAGTTATTTTCGTCAAATCAGACTTGTTGCGTACACTTCGTAGGGGGCGTGTCGGTAGAGAATTCAATCTACTCTTTAGAACAGCGAAAGGAGTGAGGTGCTAAATGAGCATGACCGCCGTGTCTCCGGAAACCTTACAGATGTTCCCCGACAAACATTTTACTATTCGGGGGGGGGGGGCACGCCGTAAGTGTCACAATGCGCGTACATCCTAGCAATTGGTTCCCTGCCCGACTAGGGCCGGATTAAAACTCGTAGAGGCCTGGTGCTTAAGATTTATTGTGGCCTCATTCCCCCCCCCCCGCCCCCTCCCACCAAAAAAGGAGTTTTCTTTTTTTGAACAATAATTTCTTCCTGTAACAACAGTAAAAACAAAACAAAAATGTATTTTAAATAGTACCGTTTCGTAACCGTGAGGCACCCTTGAGGCCCTTTTCGGCCTGTGGCCTGGTGCTTCAGCACCCAAAGCACCCCCATTATTCCTGCCCCGTGCTCCACAAATTCCGAGACGAGGCAACTAACCTAACCTAATAATGCCCCAAACATTGTTCCTTGCATGAAACTCATTCCCCACCTGGTGAAATGCAGTCGAAGTTGCTTAACTACCTTATTTGACCTAATCTGTAACACCACACTGGAATCCTCACTTGTTTTGGATTTTATTTTTACTGTGAATTTCACGTAAAAGTTAGGGATAGGCCAATTACCACTTTTCAATGTAAGGGTGTAACGTTTTAAAGAAAATAAACAAATTGCTTATTAGATTGTGTAAAAGAAAATGCTTACGTTTAAAATGTGTTGCAAACAACTCTGCGCTGAGAGAACTGAAAGGGCAGCGAGTATAAACAAACGCCGTCCGTAGCATCCGGGGACGGCAGTAAAGACTAGCGTGCAGCCATCTACACTAAAAAGGTCACTAAAAAATGTTTGTCTAGGTGGCTGCACACGTCTTCACTGCAGTCCCGAACGCTACGACAGACGTTTGTTTACAACGCAACATGTGTTTTAAGAGTGTGTTTGAATATTAGGGCTAAACACATTTGACGTCCACCACTACAAACCCGTTACCTTTCTGTCTAAATCTGTCTAAAACGTGTTTAGCATATTTTAAAACAACCGTATTTACATTGCGTAAATTCTTCTCCAGTGGCGATTCTTAGGTACTCTATTCAAGTGTGAGAGTGCGTGGCACACCAATAACAGACGGTTACCCCTTCATTACGGGAACGAAAACGATCTTGGTAGTTCTAGACTGGAGTTTGAAGCAAGATTGCATCGCTATATCCTTGATGCCTTGCAAACCAGACGAAATCTTGGTCAGGTAAAAGTACATTCGACCTCTGATTGGCTGTTGTGCAACCAAGCTGCCATTGGTGGAACAAAATACGAAACCGAAACTCCCCACCGGTAATGATAAGTTGCTAGTCGAAGCGCTTTTTTTTTTAGTACGTATTACGGCCGCAAGAGGACAACGTGCATGCCTCGTAAGCTTGCGACAAGCGCCGGAATGCATTCTAACACAAAAACGATGGTGACTCCCACGTCCTAAAGGACGTGTATATAATGCGCTCCTGGTATCACCCAACACTTGACAAGTGAAAAATGGGTTCTAATGGGATCATGCCAAATTCCTTTTTTCTTTAATCCAGGAATTCCATCATCCACGACCACTCAATGCACACGTCAAACATGTCATCCAAAAACATTGTAGAGGTGGTAAAATGGGGCGGGGGGGGGGGGAGGAATGAAGATTTGTTTTCGGTCATTAAATGTTAATCAAATGGTTCTCATGAGGGAAGTCAAAAAAAATTAGGCGTTTTAAAAAAATTTTATTCGAAATTTTTCAGATGAGGGCGATGGCTTTTTTTTCCTCAAACAAAAAACGTTTTGTTTTGGAGTGGAATATTTATGTTTTAAAGCCAGGCTCAGACTGGTTCAGACAGGTTCAGAGTGTAAACGTGTGCAAAACGTTGCACGTTAGATAATACGTGTTTCTTTAAATCCATGGTTTTAGCTGTGACAAGCCTTTGAGCAGCTGTTAAGTTCTTTTCGTTTTGCGATCACGGGAATCCAACTCGCACTAGTACGATCATCAGATCCAGGATGTGTTTGATGAAAGCAACTAGCCCAACAGTAGTTTTTTTAGCCTATCGCCTGAAAAAAAGCGCTAAGCAAAAACCCTTGCGTGTGATCTTCAGAACCACTTAATTAACTTTTAGCAACGTTATGTGGCAAAGAATTGTTTGGGTATAAAATGTTGGTATGTACTGGGCAGGAGACCGAACGAAGAACACCAAAAAGAGTGTTTGCAGTCACAGGGACGTTAGCATTTTGGGGGGGGAAGAGGGGGGAGGAGATGCAACTCCTGCCCTCAAGGTGGGAAAGTACTTTAAAAAAAAATGGCCGACATTTGCTGGATCGGTTGTGTACAAGGGCGAAAAAAGGGGTAAAACCGGCTAAGAAAGGGGGGGGGGTCAACGAGGGACAGAAAAGGGTAAAATCAAAGTAAGTCACCAGAAAAAAAAAATGTTGCCCCTGTCCTCTTGGGGGCCTGTGTACGTCCTGTACAATCGAATAAGACGAATATTATGAGCTGTCAAATGACACGGCGGCAAACGTGAAGCTTTCCCAGCTAACCTACGAAGACTATGCATATCCAAGGAATATAATAGCCTAGATACTACTTTTAACCGTCAGTTAGTAAACCAGGCTCCTTGACGTTGTTTTTTGGTTTTTTTCATCACAATTGCCTAAAGAACTCCGCGACTAAGAGAGAATACGGTGGCATTCCTGCCTTCGGAAAGATGATCGAAAAGAACCCTCGATGGCTTTGTTTGTAATGCGGTTTGTTTACGGTTGCCGTAGCAATGTTAAAAGCAATGCCATCTCGGATTGCCTTATTTCGTTCAGGTTGTCGTCTTGCATTCCCACTCGGATTGTCTGGCGAAATTGTCTGCAGGGAAAGAAGAAGGAAATAAGATTCTCTAACATTTGCGCTGCTGGCATGCATCCGAAGCAAGTTCGCGGAGCTATCAAGAAACTGTCAACATTGCGAAATTGGTCCCGAATCAAGCTTCAAAAATTTGTTTTCATTTTTTTTGTGTGTGTGTATGTCTGTGTAAAATGCTAATTCGTGAGCCTGCAGCTGATGAAACGACGTTATAATCCTACTGAATTGCGTATCTTGGAAGTTTCCTATTCCATTTTTTTATATTTATTTATTTAATAGTGGTAAACGATCGCGCTATGGCAACCACAACAGTATTTTCTACGATCATTCGATTTTCATACAATAAAAAAACAAACTAACTAAGACAAATTTATGTAGCTATATTATTCATTATTTTCCACGAAATCATTTTCATTTGCGTTCATGCGCAATAAGATTGAATCTTACTCAGACAATCAACATGAAAGACTGGTCATGTGAGAATAGAAGACAAAACTCAACAGAGAAAAAAAAAAGATAACTGCCGACGCTGGAACCCAAGACACGCCGTAACTAACCAGCCGCTCTACCAATTGCCCTACCAAATAGGGTCAGTTTTGCTACTAAACTTTGGAACTTTCAAAGCTCAAGTATTCCGTCACTTGTTTAATTCATAACTTGGTCACCATCCACTCTTGTCCTTCCCTTCTTTTCCTTTTTTCCTCTGTCTCCCCCCACTCCCTCCCCCAACCCCCACTATATCCCATCTTCTTGTTTACTTTAGTTTTTGCTATTGTCTGCTATCATTGTACATAATTATGTGATGGTTTGGGTTAGGTGTAAGAATGGGCCCAGCGCCTAAACCTCGCCCTTTGGGGCACAATCAATTTTTATTCTTGAATTTTGTCGATCTTATGTAGTACTTTCACGTGCTACAATAAAGTTTATTATTATTATTATTAAATACTTAAGCTCGGTACTGAAGGAGTACGGTATCGATTTCACAAAATAAACAGCCAAAGTGCCCGAAACACTAAAAAAAAAGAACGGGTTTCTTGCATTTCGACATCAAGTTCAAGTAATTAAAAACATACTTAAACGATGTCTGTTTTCATAGGTTAAAATGCAAAGTTCACCTTAATTTTCACCCAGTTAAAATCAATGACGCACAGGATTCCTATTTTAAACTGTCATCATTTAATGTTTTTTTTTAATTGCATGTTGTCAACGAACCAACAATTTTTTTTTATAAATGTTGCTGCACCTACATTTTTGTTTGTGGGTAAAGGAAACTATACCGGAACACTCAGAATGCAGTGTGGCTCTTGATGAGAAGGAGTTGAAAATGTGGTCAAGAACGACGAGGTGGGGGGGGGGGGGGGTGGAGATATGCGGGATTAAGGCAATGGAACGGAACGCATAACGTACTAACAACGCCTTTATCGATATGCCCACTCGTCCACTGGCGCATGGATAAATGAGGACGACACCTTGTAAAGTTGCCATCTCTTGCTTGCTGGCTTGTCCGTAATTACCTAATGAATGTAATTATGGCTAATTACGTCGTTCTATTCGAACGCTCGCAAGAAACATTTGCCAAGGTGGAATGCTGGTCTTTCGCTACATTTTCCACGTGCGAGAAACGTGCGTTCCCTTTGACGAAAAGTGTTTCCATATTTTGGCAGGAACAAGCCATTAGAATGAAGATGGTTTGGCGCCAAAAGAAGTAATTCCCAACAAGCATGCAACAAGGGCAGAACTCTTTGCACGAACTGTCCTTTTGGACAATTTCTCGATTCATGTGCGGATTGTTAAATGTGTATTTTTGTAAAATGCGTTATGTGTAAGGATAAAGTAAAGAAGTTTGAATTTAACAAGTCTGCAGTGAACCCTTGAAATTACATTGGTGGCAGCGGTTTGTTCGGATTTCCACGGCCAGGATGATGCATCAATAGGCTTACATCCGGAATTTTGAAATTACATCCTCTGGTTTTAGCGATGGCTGGTTCGTTAATGTCACTTGAATGAACTTTATTAGTGAGCCACTTAGGCAGCCTCTCCCCCCCCCACCCCGTATATGGCTGGTCTTATAGAGCATTGTTGTGATGTACCGTTTGCATGAAAATACTGTGATTTCAGACCGGTTTTATAGAGCTATGTTAAACAAAGGGTTAAGAGACAGGGGCATAGATCCCGTTTGCATGAAATTATTGTGACTGCAAAAAACCTGACGTCATCAGTACTGTGCCTCTTTATTGAAAACATAGTTTTCAATTCCGTTTGACACACACATACTGTGATTTTCCGTTAGCAGTCGCCCAAGCTTTCATACGATTTAGAGGGAATCTCGGTAATCCGGAGACACACAAACAAACAAACAAATCTTACGATCTTAGTTACGTAGAATCTTAAGCAAGAGGATGAGAGGGTGTATCGATAAATGGGACATGTGGTGATTTGTTGAAGGATTAGTTCGTTGGCTCGAGTCCGAGTCACTTCACTTGAGTAAACCACATTGAGTGAGCGTGGCTGTACTGGTACACACTATTACTGGTGCACAATGTTACTGGTAAAGAATGACCCAGAACTCTTTAATGATAAAGGTTTGGTTAAAAGAGGTAAGGTACTGTGTTAAGCAACATCCGGCTGCCTTATAACACCCACGCGACGATCACATCCGCGTATTTACCACAGCTAAGGTCAACTGAGACGGTAAATTCGTTCCTCGCAGCGAAAAACGTAGCTACTGTCTCAGTTGACATTGCGCCTAATAGTCCAGCCAGCGTGAACGCTGTGAACCACAGCCAGAGTGAAGTAGTGTTTTATAATTTTGCTTCGGCGATCTACTGGAATAATTAATATAAATTTTTACTGCATTAGCCTTTTACATATTTGGTCTCATAGTACTTACTAGCAAACGATTAAAATTAGTATTGCGCACACACAGATAAAACTTCAAGGTCATTGTAGGCGCGCGATGCATCATATAAGTTCAGGACGAACGTAAATAAAGTTAGTTATATTCAGCAGAACATCTCCTATAGACGCCACATTTTAAAACGCCACATTTCAACGGTAAGTAAATAGACCTTTGGGGCCGTACGTGATGTGGAGGATCGAGAAAAATGGCGCTGGAAGGTATATCACTTTAACAAGCACCGCACTCTTCTTTGAGTATTAAAGTTTCTTTCTCGAACAACGAGAGATTACGAGAAAAACTAAGAATTCCTTCTATGCGCTATTTTTCCTAAGATGGCAAGAATAAGGTAGGCAATAAGGAGACCTTATAGATATATTCTATCAAAGCTAAACTTCTCAAACAATATTTCCCTCTAGACGGGCAATATATTGACATAAATTAAAAAGCAATTTACGTTCTGTGTACCCCGAAAGTGAGTTTTTCCTCTCAGACAAACATAAAGAACGGCTCAAAGTTTGTCATGACGAATATAGTTTTTTCTTTTTTTTTGGGGGGGGGGGGGTTATTTTTTTAACTGTACACGTCTCCTTCCTCGGTTTAAGTTCCAGCCACTTGTGTTGTTTTCTCAATTTAAATTTCCTGAGCGATTAATAATTAAGGAACTTTGTGAAAGATTTGAAAGTTCTTTAAACAATAACGAACTTCCGCTGCGTCGTTCCCAAAGTTCTTCTTTTCTGGCCAAGTCTAAATTGCATGGCTTCGTTCGTATACTCAGCAAACAGCGAGTTCAAAACGGAGCATTTCGAGGAGCAATGAGACGTTTTGAAAGGCTCGTGCACGGAACCGAAGCGGAAAAAAAAATACTTGTTTAAAAAATATCAAAGTGGAAATAAATTGCTTCTTAACTAGTACTCGAATCTAATGGATGTTACCTGCGTCTAATTTTGACCATACTGCTTACGATTGCTACATCCATCGTTCCGTTTGCAAGCTTTACCAAAAGCAGATTAAAAGGCAGAGCGCCAGACAAGAAATTTCGGATTACAAAAATTAACACCCTCTGCCATTTTGTTTCTTGCTCTTCCGTATCATCAGGGCCGTAGCGAGGCAGGGGCAAGCGGGGCAGCGGCCCGGGGCCCCCACTGAAGGAAGCCCCCAAATTCATGGGAAATTTAAACAAACAATTATTATTTTCCGCATCTAAGTTATAAACACGAACGTGAAGCGTCGTGTGGCACGTAGCTACGCGAGTGAACGTGTAAGCGAAACTTTACTGCCGCTTGGAATGGGGAGGAGAAAAAGAGTTATTAACCCTTTAATGCCCTGCCAAACTTGATATATTTTAGTTGTGTCGGTCGCGGGAACGATCCGGCATTCACTTGGTTTGCAGACGAGGACGCTGACCACTGGGCTATTGCTGCTCGCTTTACTCGGGGTCCCCGGGGACCCCTTACAAAGCTCGTGTTGCGCGTTGGGACTTAGTTTTTTGCCGTTGAGTAGCCGTGCTTTTAAAGGGACGCCAGGCTTTAAAGGATTAAGTTACCTATGGCTTTCTCGCAGTACAATACTACGAGAGAAGGGCGTCATTCAATGAGAAAAATAAACGAACGCAACGAGCAACGGGGCCTTGTTTTCTCGTAGTCGTAGGGAGACACTGTCTGTAAATCTAATCATCATCGCAAGATCCTATCTTGATCGTGGCCGAGACAGAGACGATGACGTAAGCATTTAACGGTAAGATTCACTTTTTGTGTATTAGATTGCTTTAACGGTGCTCATACACAATTTAGGAACTTGTTCGAAAGCAGTGTGGGCTCTCTATCAAGGACCGCGATAGCGGTAGCGATAGCGATAGCGATAGCGGTCCTTATGTAAACCTCAGCATGAACTTCCATGTTAAACGTCAAACTTTGAACTCCTATAGTCTCGCCCAGAATTGACATAGACCAACGAAATTCGGTATTTGAGGTAGTGTCGTAACTATTTCACCACATTACAAATTTTAATGACAACAATCAAACCGTTCGGCGTCCACAGCATGGCCATTTCTTGTTGTTGTTCTTGTTAATGTTGTTGTTGTTGTTGGGACTCTTTGCCCTCACCTGAACCGATTTTCAAGTTCTATAGCTTGAAACGTAGGTCTGGACAAGGCCTAGGGCCTTTCGCAGGCTATTTTAACATAACTACAATATTCTTGACACGGAAAGCCAAATGGGCTAAAATTTTTGCTCCCACCTAGAGATCGAACCAATGAACCGATTTTCAATTTATGTAGCTTAAAATGTAGGTATTAACACCGACCAGAGAATTTTGAACCCGATTTGGATGTGACTGCAGTATTCTCGCCGCCAGAGCAATTATTATTGCAGAGCACTGGGCAGAAATCATTAATGTTGCTGTTGGGACTCTTTGTACTCACCTGGAGATCGAACCACAGAACCGATTTTCAAGTTCTATAGCTTAAAACGTAGGTATGGACAAGGCCTAGGGCCTTTCGCATGCTATTTTAATGTAACTACATTATTCTTGACACGGAAAGCCAAATGGGTTAGATCTTTTGCTCTCACCTAGAGATCGAACCAATGAACCAATTTTCAATTTGTACAGCTCAAAATGTAGGTATTAACACCGATCAGGGCCTTTTGAACACGATTTTGATGTTACTGCAGTATTCGCATCGGCAGAGCAATTATTATTGTAGAGCACTGGGCAGAAATCATTAAGTGGAGTAACAAATTTTTGCAGAAATTTTGTAGAAAACATAAATTTGGTGCACAAGTCTTTCTTAACAGTAAAAATCGAACCAGCCATGGACCCCAATGAAATACCCAATGTGCCATCAGTTGCC
>JAHWFP010135614.1:7864-27407 GCA_023313725.1 Lithobius niger | reverse complement strand
GAAGGGGACAAAAACCCGACACAAACGCAAATTGCAAAAGTCGAAAAATGCAGGAACGCACTTTTAGGCTACAAGTTGAATGTTGAGCAAAACGGTAATAAGCGAACCACTTACTTATTATTGTGAATTTTGTGGAAACTAGTAGACTTATGAATTTTAAATTTGTGGCAAAAATAACACAAATTTGGGATTGAAGTTTAAATAGATTTGGGGAATTAAAAAGACCAAAGTCGAAAAACAAACTTCAGAACCGAGAAAAAAAAAAGAGGGAAAACACATTTTTTTTTCTCACTGTAAGAGCAAAATTAGGAGTCGGAAGTGGGACTACCGATTACGCTTGGAAACCTCCTATTTCACGACCATTAGTAGTGCGAAACTTGGATTTAAGTAACGCACAAAAATGGGCAAGGATCTTGGAAAGTAGAAATACTACCTTGGGCACGGAAAATGGGGAAGAATTTGGCACGTCCTGTGCGGAAGACGGGTTCCAATTCGGAATGGATTTATTCAGATTCGAACTTGTCCCCGCTAAGCGTGTTACGTAAAAATGTAAGGAATTTAAACAAAGTTTGAGCTAGACTTTGTTTAATTCCGCAGTTGGGTGGATACTCAACGATCTGGAGTAAATAAAAAACTGACGATTTGTGAAGCTAGTCCGAAAGGAACATACTAATTTCTGCAAATTGGCGATTTGGCTTGGATGCAATTTTCTTATTGTGTTCATGAAAAGTGGTTTTTTTTTTATCTTATTCTGTGTGTTTCTGGAACCGGAACTGGTTGCTGGGAATACGATTAGGAAGTACGGTGACAGGTTATGGGAAAGAAAACCAAATTCGTCATACGTAGCCCCCCCCTCCCCTCGCTCCTAAAGACGTTAGCATGTATGCGGGTTCATTGTCGTATGGATGATAGGGAATGGTGAGCTGTAGAATTTGTTAATCTAGTGGCTGGAAGTAGGCATTGGATTACAAATTGTTACAGACGTAACTTTGGATGGTTAAAAGGTGAAAAAAAAGTTGTGATTTGGGTCCGAAAATTCAAATGTGCAGTGCGGCCGTAACCACTGATTTAACTGACCAAAGTTTGGATTTTGAAAATGAGAAAAATTGAGCGGAAGCCATGGCTACCGGTTCAAACTCAATACTGTGGTACCGTCTAGTCAGCGTTGTGTCGGGCTGCCAGATTATAAACCCGTTTTGGTCAGTGGTACAACGTGGTACGTGGATGACAGTCCACACCTAAGGGGAATCTTGAGGAACCAAGGGTTATAGTCTAGAATGGGTTCCGTGTACGAGTTAACCCCTGAACAGGCAAGACTGATGAAAACGGTCAAAGTTTGCATGAGGTCAGCGATAGGCCTATGCGGATTTGACCGTTGGTTGCTACCAGCCACGAGGTTGGATAGTGGTCGCTATTGACTGGGTCATCGGTCGGTGGACTGCTTGTGGATGCTAACACATCCTGCAGGTAGTTGGCGTAATGTACAGTCAGGCCTACGTACATTAATGCAGTGTACAGTGTGCAGTGTGCAGTGTGCAGTGTGCATTGACTTTCCGTGATCGTAGCTCCTTAAAAAGAGGAATACGGGAAGCGGAGAGGTGTAGGATAAGGGAGGCACCCTGGAGCTCGCACTGCGTTGTGGGTTGGGTGGACGTCCTGGACTTACATGGAACGGTAACCAGCCTGGGTTGCCTCTCTCGTGGGGAGGCCGAAGGTTACAAGTGAAAATTACTTACACTTACGAACGGTAATGTTGGCAACCAAAAATGAGGCATCAGTTCACAACCTGGTTCAGGTCTACAAACCGGAAACAAGAATGTGAATAGGCTGCTGCATTTTGACCCGTTTGTCGCATACAAAAATTGACTAAACACTTTTTTTATAGCGTACAAACGATGATCGCATCCTCATATACGCTGTATGCAGATTTCACAAATCTTGCACACAGGAATATGTGTGGTGGCGATCCGAAAGAGACCTATGATATGGATAGGAAAGTCCAAAATAGGTTAATTTTCGAAGGCTTTGATGCAAGGCAATCCTGGCGAAAACCTCTGAGTGGCTATGCAGAGAAGCACCTGTGTTGCACATAGCGGAGCTTTGGTTGACCGGAAGGAATCAATTCAAAACAGGCTGTGAAGCACACGGACGGAAACTAATTTAAGGAGCAGTTCGGAAACGATGTTTTCATGAGACTGACGTGAATTATTTTAGTTTCAAGTGATGTTCAACTTGGTAGTGGACACATTGATAAGTTGTTTGGTCTTCTAGGTCAGTGAGACAACTACAGTGTGAGGTAAGGCGTGGGTACAGTGTGTGGGGTAATGTAAGGCGTGTAGCACGATCCCGACGGAATGGTTTATTCCGTAAAAGACGCGATGTGAGAGTACGTCACTCTCGGCGTCTGGTCACTGGATTTGGTGACATGTGGACTACGGCCGTAGTTCGTTTTAAATGTGGGAGAACCTCCTGTGAGGACCTCTGCCCGCATGCGGGATGGCAGTGCGAGGTCAAGCTCTGCGTAGCGTGTTTGGGCAAAGCTGCGGGCTCGCTCTAGTGGCGTTTGTCCAGATGCACTTTACCAACACGGATTGCTGCGATCTAAGGATGCAATCTATGAAAATAGATTGAAGAATTAGGTTGAATGAACTGATTGGGGTAGAGTGTTCGATGCGTGATAGGGTAGGAGGTCTTGGCAGCCAAACACCCCTTGAAACCAGAGGCACTCCTGATGACCGCAATTCGGAAATCTGCTGAATGTTTGAACATTACTTTCTCAGCAGGTGAACAGTAAAGAGTGAAAAGACTCTTTTTCTGTAAACTACAGAAAGTAGTGGAAAGAGCGCCAAATTTTTCTCTCGGCCACGGACTGACTGGTTGCTGCTGGACGTGCTCTGCACTAACTTGACGGTGGCTACCATTGGCTCGTCCGCTCGAGAGGGCACAACCGATGAATGGGACCACCAGGAAGTCATCAAAGGACGTGGAGGGCACGTGAGGGTGTTGTTCGGTTGAACGAAGACGAAGATGGTTTGTGTTGAAGTGTGCGTACTTCGTGGTGTGTGCAGATGGACTACAAGTGTGGTGTAGGAGAGTGGAAGTGCAGATAGGACTGTGTGAAGTGCAGCGATGCCGACTACGCATGGTGGTCGGAAGTTGCGTGGGAAGAAGTGCTTTGTGACACTTCGTTTGGTGTGTGTGATGGTGGGAGTCAAAGGACTTCGAACTGGTTTTCGATTTTGGGGAAGGCAACGAGGTGTTGGCAACATAGGCGGTGTACAGATGACTGACCTGCAAGAGATCCACATGGAAGCGTCAAGGTCAGGCATGAAGCACTGAGGTGCATGTACGAAGACCCTGGTGGAGCCGCACGTCGGGAGACGATCCAAATGGCATTTCTATGTGGTGTAAATATGTACAGGGAATGACGAGGAACGGTGTATATACCCGATGGTGCGACTTGGAGGTGTGTACATAGCCAGGTAGGAGAGGAAGTTCGTCGGAGAAGATGGGATCAGCTTGCTCGACAGGGTCGAATCTTCAGATGCAGGAGTGTGGTTGGGGTGTCTGGTCTTGGCCCATTAAAGAAATCCATTGGAAGCTTCTCGGGCAGGCTACGAGCCCTGGCCATAGGAGGGCAGAAGAGGAGAAGACACCTGGGAGGAGATGTAAGTCCAGCTTCGTGGATGAATACGAACTTTGACGTTTGTCATACGATTGGAGAAACCATTCAAGTGTGATTGGTGCGGGGAACTTCAGACGATCAAAAGAACAGTTCACAGATTATGGGAAGCCGTTTTATGAGTGGACCTGCAGACACCACAATTTTGTTTTTTGAAATCTTTTAGAGTAAGTTAGCTTCTTAGTCGCCGACCACCACTAAGGGGTACGAGGAAAGGGTCTTTGTGAACGAGTCGTTAAACTATGTATAGTTTTTAAGAATTTTTGAATAAATGTTTTCAATGAAATTTTTTTTTTAATTTTTTGCTGGGCAGTGGGCTATGAGTATCATATAAGGTAGGTCTCTCCTTGCCTAAGCAAACACTTAGGGAGGGGGAGATGTAACGTGCGTAACATGAAATACAAGATGCGCTGCATGGCCAACACCATGCAGTGCACCTTGCTATTACGTGAAGTGACTGTGCGCCCTCTCAATTGTCGCCTTGTGCGCCAGTTGGCAGTGCGCCAGCAGCTTTATATAAACGGTGCCTGCTGGCCTAAACCAGCAGGAACTGGACCAATTCAGTACGCCGTAACGTGACGTAAACCCTGAGGCTAGATCTATTGTTCGCGATCGCATAAATACCGATCCGCAGCACTCGATCGAGGACTTGTTGGGGAGAGGTCGAACGAAACGGTTGGACCTCTCTGGACTTAGGGTCAGTACGAGCTTGTCTTAAACTGATGCCTAATATGTGATGCTCTGTGCTTGGTTCCCTAGCCTAGCATTAAGGAATAAATTGGAATTGAGTACTTGTACCTGAAACCGATCGTCTATTCACTGAGCACTTACAACATGTCGTCTCGGCAGTGCCTTTTAGGAAACATAAATCAACTTTAAACATCAATAAACCATCAATCAAACTCAGAAAGTATCGATCAACGAGTTTGTTCTGCATCTATTACTATTGTTATTGTGGTTTACTAAAAGCATGCTAAAAGCGACCTGCACGAAACCGAAATATCTCGTTTGTACTAAGGCAAGCAGGAATAAAAACTATGTCCCTACCCGCTATCTATCTCAGCTGGCCTTGGGTTTTACACGGTCGTAGGAAGTAAATGAAAGGTGGTACGGCCTAGCCAAATCAGTGGGTGGATCAGGGGAAGGCAGATAACACTCTGTAGTGCAATTTCTGGCACTACAGAGTGTTATCTGGCTTCTGGAGTAAGTGTTTTGAAGGAATTTGTGGTGGGGTGGGGGAGAACTTTATAGAGGACTTTTTTTTCTGTCTTTTGTAGTTCGTCCCATCGTCTGGAGTGCATTTTCCCGACCAACAGTAACTTTTTTCGTTGTTGACTAAAAAGTCTCCCCCTCCTTCCCCCTTCGGTCCTGAGGCTACTGTGTGCTGTTAAGTGTAAGATTTGGATTTGGATGGGAAGGGGAAAGTCTGCATGTTCATACAAGCCTTTAATGTCTTCAAATTACGTGAGGTCGGCGAGAAGTCCTGGGTTCTTGTCTCGGTCGGGGCAGTAGCCTTTTCTTTCGTCTCAGATTAGTGCGTCTGGTATCCTAACAAGACCAGTCTAATGCAGACTATTTGCTTAGTAAACCCTTCACCTTGTGATTTTTAGGGTCACCTTACATGTCGCATCTGTCACTGCTACTAGCATGTAATTAGTAATCCCTCCCCTCCCCTCAGTAGATCTACCACTGAAATAAGAAATAACTGCTCCACCGATTACTCACGGCTGTGTTTTAATCAGTGCCGTAAGAAGCACTGTAACGAAGCTACCCCCCCCCCCCCCCCCCTTACGTGCGTAGGTGATGTTTCCTATTCTATTTACAAAACTTACTTTAGAGAAATATGCAATCGGTTGCCTGTTGTGTTGGGCTTTTATCAACGTTTGGTGTTGACCACTTGCTAAAGCTTGCTTTGTGTAGCGCACTGTTTTGAAGCGTGCCTTTTGCTTCTTTCTTCCCCCAAAACTCCTCTAGGTCAAGTTAATATAGTAAGACGTGGGAAATAGAAGAGCTAGCGGACAGACACTTCATCAAAGCTCGGCACGAAAGCCTTCATATAACACCGCACAGGCGTGTTACAGCGCCTTTTCAAATGATTGACGACAGCAGCCCTGTTTTGTGTGTTTAGATGTGTGGTATTTTCAAAGTGAGTGCCGAAAAGTGGTACGGCAAATGCCGCACTAGCCGTACCGCTTCCTACGGACAGTTTTTTATAACAATTAGTAGTGGATTGACCACACAAGTACTAACCGATCAGATCGAGTGCCAAAGTCCCTGGACTTTTCATCGATACCCAGAAGTAATGCTGTCGTATTTATGTTTAATTCTAATTTCATATTCCACCGTTTGCCCAATTCCGGATGAGAATGTAAAACTCATGGTTATACTTTTAACATTTCTTTTAAAGAAGTTTTTTTTTTTTTATGTTACTTGCATAAAGACGCTTGGGAGAGAATTGCTAGTTCATCCAATCACCATGGGTTCAACTTGTGATTTTTTATCACTCACTGAACTTGGGAGCGACCTTCTTATAGGTACCTAAAGAACACTTAGTAAATATTGGCTAATGTAAATTATAGGCCTGACTCACACAAATACTTGCCTAATTACTCAAATATAGGCATAACTGGACATTCAACTGTGTTCTGAAGATCACAATTTCCTGGCCAAGCGAGAGATACATTATGCCAATTTACACATTCACAGGGCACAAACCCATATGATTTCTTCCCAGTTCTCCACTACCACAGAGCAGCCCTGTACTGTTCCACTTACGTATAATTTCTGCCCAGTGCTCCACGACCTCAGGGCAGCTCTGCTGCACCACTTATATGTGATTTCTTCCCAATGCTTCAACACCACAGGGCAAACCGCAACTGCTCCACTTATACAGGGTGTTGCTAATCCCTACGCTTAGACTTAAAGGAAGATTCTTTGATACAAAGGAAGGATAAAAGGTCCTATAAACTTGTTTTCAGAAATGCTCCCGAAGGGCACTGAGGCCCTTCCAAGGTGGCCCCCAAAACCTGCTCCCACCTCAATAACTCGGAATCCGTTTGAGCTACAGTGATAAGCTTTTGTGTGCAAAACCACAGCTACGAATCCACTGCATTGGTCATATGAAATCCACCCAGAATGGTAGGGGGCAGGCGACTAAAACACCCCACCCCCCTACCCTCCGTGTTGGCGATGTTCAACGTCGTACCACGTACTATACCAGAAAATGAATTCCCCAGAAAGGGATCCACAAAGGGAGCCTTTTGTTGTAAACCCGAAGGACCCGAAGGACCCGAAGGTTTCAAAGAAAATGGATTTAAAGGAAGCACTGCATGGTTCAAATTGAACAAACAAAGCCTTGCTTTATGTAATACGCAGGAACCAGTTGGTCATCACAGGTCAAACGTAAGACTACTACGGATTTCCATCACATGCTCCCAGTCAGGACTGTGTAACTTGGCTTTGGAATCCCCACAGGGCCCCACAGGGGTCAACTTGAGACCTTCCAATGCACAAAAAACATACGCATGTCATGTTATGCACAAACGCCAAAATTGACTGGTACAAAATGGGGATTCATCACTGCATTGTCAGTAGTATATCACATTATGGCGTCTCATAGCGTTTGGAGGCACCCAACAAATTGCGAAAGGTAATGTTCGAAATGTCACCCTCCAACCCCGATGCATGTTTCCATGCTTCGTCCCATTGACTGCCGTACCCGTTCAAGGCATCCAGGGATATTTCGTACTGATTCGAAACCAGCCACTATCCGCTCACGAAGTACCTCAACATCTGGGACTGGCTGACTAGACGAGTGTCTTCAAGTGCCCCCAAAGGTAAAAGTGAAGGGGGTTACAGTCTGGGGGAAAATGCTGGGCAGGAGATGAGGCCCCCTCTACCAATCCACTGGTTAGGGTAAGCATTGCCCAAAAGGTCTCGGACAGTAATTCTGATGTGTGCTGGAGCACCATCGTGCATAAAACAGCCATTTTGACTCACATGCAGTGTCATATCCTATAATAATTCAGGCAAATAGTGTTGCGGGAAATGTAGATAATTATCACCATTTAGGATCCATGGCATGATAAATAGTCCTATCAAATGATCCCCTACTGTTCCACCTATACATTCACAGAAAATATCTGCTGATACCTTGACTGTACGATTGCACAGGGGTTTTCATCTGCCCAGATGTAATTGTTATGAAAGTTCGTAAGAGCATCTGTTGTAAACGGGAGCTCGTCTGTAAAGAGAACCGCATGTATTAACTGTGCGTTCAGAACACTCTGCTGTAATATCCATTGACAGAATTCCAGCCTCGGTGCACGATCTCTGTATAGCAGTGCCTGTACCCGCCGAAGATGGTTCATGCAGTGTTCTTCAACCGGTCGCGTGTGAAACCCCTACTTCGGGAGCAATTACTCTTGCGCTTGTTGAGGGAGGTTGTTTGATGATTTCCCAGACTGCCTCTTCGACTGTTGGTGTCCGAACGGTCCTAGGAGTTCCACCATCATTATTGGGGGGGGGGGGGGAGGCTGAATAGTGCCATGCACTCTTAGGCTATCTTCGAGGCACGGATGAAAATGTGCCGTGTCGGGAAGGTGGCGGCAGAAAACTGAACCTAGTAAAAACGTTGCGCGTCATGGGCATTACCATTTCCACGTCCATACATGAAATAAATATCAGCCATTTCCCCATACTGCAATGGCATTATACGGACTTGAATGACTCGGACTTCAATCACAAATTGAACGCAAAAGCAATGATGTCGAACCTGAATGTCACATCTCATCAGGATGTGATGAAAATCCGAAGTGCGCTGTGATAGACAACTGGTTCCTGCGCATTACGTAAAGCAAGGTTTTGTTCGTTTATTCAGTTTGAACCATACGAAGCTTTCTTTCAATCCATTTTCCTCGAAACCGGTTGGTCCTACGGGTTTACAACATGAAGATCCCCTTCTGGGGAATGAATTTATGGTATGGGACATGGCACGACATTGAACATCAGCAACATGGTGGGGGGGGGGGGTGGATTCATAGCCCTTATTACTTTTATTTTGCGCACTAAAGCTTATCACTGTAGCTCAAACGGATTCAGAGTTATTGAGGTGAAAATGAGGCTTTGGGGACCCACCTTTGAAGGGCCGCAATGCCATTAGGGAGCATTTCTGAACACGTGCTTATAGAACCAGTTATCCTTCCTTTGTATCATAGAATCCACCCTTTAAGTTTGTGCGTAGAGTTTAGAAACACCAAAGGGCAGCTCTCTGCTGCTCGACTTACACATTTCTGCCCAGTGCTCTTTGTCATGACGTTTCATCTGTTTGTGTGTACGTGTACTAATTTTTAATCGTTTGCTAATAATTACCAGGAGATCAAAATTCTAAAGGATTAATGCGGTAAAAATTTAAATTATTTATGCCAATAGATCGCCGAAGAAAAATTATAAGATACTAGCCTAAAAAATTGTAAAGTGTGATGTTAAAGTACGAAAATCTTTCTGGTTTGCGACGACCCAATTTTTCCGTTCATCCTGTTTCGTCGACTACGCCCAAGGCCAACTGAGATAGTAGCTGCGTTCCTCTCTGCGAGGAACCCAGCTTCTATCTCAGTTGACCTGATATTACTGCGCCGAGTCTCGCAAAACGGTGCGATGGTAACATGTGCGATGGCGATCTGCGCGTGACTGTTATAAGGCAGGCGGAATGTACCTTCAACAGAATCTCCTACAGTAAAAACCGTATCAGAACATGTCAAATAAGGCGACTAAAATCAATGGTAGAGAACGTCTGATTAGGTACTGCCATCTCTATACCAATCAGCGAAATTACAAACTAACCGACGAGGATTTCCAAATTCTGTCAGCCTATCAGTACCTTCCTTAACCAGCAAACAGAGCGAACAGAACGCACCACTGTTAGAGACAGTTTGGCTCCAAACGTGACATCGCGCGTGCGCAGTAACGTTGCGTCAGCCGTGTAGTACCAACCGAAACTACAATCACAGCTCAGCAAAATCAACAAGCTCAACAGAGCACTCGTTACGGCATACCTTTAACGTGACCAGACGTGGCTAATGGATTGGACCAGGCTACGCTAATGGATGGGACCAGGTGCGAACAATGCCAAATTGCAAACCATCTCGGGGGAGTGGTTGCGGGTGATTGCCAGTGGTGGAGCTTTTGAGCATGCGCGAGGTAACAGTTTTGCCGGAAACAGACTAATCGCTGACGATGGTTGACGTAATCAAGCCACATCAACACGACTATAATAGGGAATGAGCTGAACTGTCACCAACAGTGATGCGTTTGGTTCGTTTTGTTCGGTGCTTTAGAAAGGTACTGTCTGACGCTACGTGGCAAACTTGAAGCGCCGCTATTTGTTTTACCTTTTTGTAAAGCATTGTGGGAAGCAAAGATGAAACGGCCTTTACGGTCGGTGGCTCTGGTATTAATCCCAAAAATATAGGCATAACTACAATGGCGGCATCCCATAGCGTACCAACATACTGCTACTACTGTATTCCCATGGTCGGTAAACTCTCCGGCCCGACCTATAACAAGGGTTAGACAAAATGGTCGAGGTCTCTTCGGGAATTGGCCAAACAAATCGCGTCTTTGTACCGAGAGGCGTGACAACTATTGGCAGCTAATGGTAGTTTTCAAAATAATCCTTTCAATCTTTACTTAGATTTACGTAGCAAATTTTTATTATCTATAAAAGTATTTTTAATAGTTTTTAAAGTTATCACTCAGCCGCAGTAAGGTATTTCTCTGCATTTGAAAAAAAAAGCGACGCGTTCATGTATCCAGAAAGTGTTGCAAGGGAAGGCACGATGGCAGTTTTTGTACTGTCAGTGTCGCCCTCGGCTAACAGAAAGCGGCAACAGAATAAATCAATCGCATTATTGGCACTTTTGTCGGCCATATTGTTTCATCCAGCCCCGTATGCTATTTTTCATACAATATCCGGCTGGTACTCTAGTAGAGTACTGGTATTCCCTAGAGTGTAGAACCCTTTGCACTCGCACTCTGCACCCATCAGTACAGTCTAGTAGATTGAACGAGTGTGAAACTATAACATACTACCATGGGGTAGTGTAAGTCCATGATGCTATGGACCCGTGTTAAGAAGTTTTTTATGCTTAAAGGAACATAAATCCTTCCGGTATGTCTTGTGACCCGTCGAGCATAGCGTTTGCAACATTTACACAAGTTAGAGTTAATGTCGCAAAATCATCTCGCACGAAAGAAAAAAAAACAAGAAAATGACTGCTGGCAACATTTACATACGTTTGAACTAATGTCGCAAAACTGAGTCGTACAGGAAAGCCAACAGAGATGCTTCCTTCGGTACCTTCCTAAGACCGAACAGAGCGAACCAAACCCACCACTGTTGGTGACTGTTTGGCTCATTCCCTGCTAATATCCGTGTTGACGCGGCTTGATTCACGTCAATATCGTCAGCGATGTATCCTTTTCCGGCAAAACTGTAACTCGCGCATGCTCAACTCACCTCCATGAGATGGTTCGCAATTTGGCATTGCTCTCGCTTGGTGACATCTATTAGTCAATCCTGGTCAAATCTATTAGCCAGGTCTGGTCGCGGTGAAGGTACGAGGGGTCCGACATGCGTGTAAATCATGACAACTGTCTGATTTACAGATTGGTAAATCAAAAAAATCAGTAAATCACTGTAAATCAGTAAATCACTGTTAAATCAATAAATCAAGGGTAAATCACAGGTAAATCAATAAATCAAGTGTAAATCGTGTAAATCAGGAAATCGTTGTAAATCAATAAATCAGAAGCAAATCAGTAAATCATGGGTAAATCAATGAGTAAATCACTGTAAATCGTGTCAATCAGTAAATCAAGCACACTACTCAAGCCTTTGTCGGACCCCTCGATGACGTATCGAATACTCTGCTGAGCTAGTTGAGCTGTGTTGTAGTTTAGGAAGGTACTGAACTGCTGACGCAACATCACTGCACAC
This sequence comes from Lithobius niger, assembly GCA_023313725.1. Lineage (NCBI taxonomy): Eukaryota > Metazoa > Arthropoda > Chilopoda > Lithobiomorpha > Lithobiidae > Lithobius > Lithobius niger. Next base: position 15,729 of record JAHWFP010135614.1, on the reverse strand, counting down.
ACGCGACGTCAAGTTTGGAGCCAAACTGTCTCTAACAGTGGTGCGTTCTGTTCGCTCTGTTCGGTGCTTTAGTACTGTTTTAAGGTACATCCGGTCGTCCTCGAGGAATTATTTAAAAATCCCAGTAAGTTTTATACCCATTCCAAATTAAAGGGACAGTAATCGCTTGGCCATTTTAATTAAAATTTCCTCGATACACGACCAGATGTAGTTTTTTTAAGAAATCATCTAACTATTATCAGGAGCGCATTATATACACGTCTCTTATATTTATGCTACCCCTGCTATTATTAAGAGGTCCACGTGACCTATTTCCCTGTTAAATATGGCATTTACCTTTATTTTTGTCCGATCTATCGAGGCGGTCAGGATTTTAGCAAACTCGCGCCATTCAGCGAACCACGGTCGAGTGAACGATAGTATTACGGACTATATTCGACCGTTGCGCGCCTGATGACGGAATCAGGAAAGAAACGTGCGAAAGTTAAGGCACTGAGATCGAACCTGTGTTCCTCGCTCACTAGAGTAGCGAGGAACGCAGCTACCATCTCATTTGGCCTTGGCCAAAGTCGACTGCGATCGACGCAACCAGTTATCACGTGTAAATCTAAAGAAAGAGACTGAAAAGTGGGCGAGGTTGAATTCTGAGAATAAATTGAAAACTGACGAAGAAATGGCTAGATGTCTTTTTGATTGTTGTCTTGTTTACTATTGAAACATAGGGGTATATCGTTGAATTTAGCATTGTAGAGGGCACATTCATTGCACCTATGTAATGAAAGGTGGCGGGAGGAAGAAGCACGACTTGTTACTTCAAATGTATTGCTTATTTAAACCCACAAAACCGCACTCTTGTTTGTAAAAATAATGTTCCACCGGCTGTTTTTGTTTCAATGTTACGGCAAGACAACTTTTTGTTAGCAAATTTTTTTTTTAATTGAACGATAGGCCGTAGTCGTTTCCCCTCCTCCCCGCCCTCAAATAAAGCGCTCCACTGCGGTAAATTTTTTGACCCACCCCTTCCACATTTTCAGAAGTTTTAATTTTAGAGTTTTTATAACACATTTTTTTTGACGGAGGACTATTCGGTTTGGGTGGAGGAAGATGGGGTGTGAGGAAGAGATGAGGCACAAGTTGAACATCATAAACACTGACAGTATTTTTTTTTTATGCAAAATAAATGTGTTTTTTTAATAGAAAGAGAGAAATTGGCATTTGTTTTACTTTGGTGAGTATACCAGTACCTGAAAGATAGACCCAGTGATGATGACACTTCAGTATTTTTTAATGGAAAAAAATAGCTTTATCAACTCCTAAAAAATTTGCTTCAACAATGCTTCAACAATGCTTTCAACAATTTGCTTTTTTGCTTAAAAAATGTAAAGGGGGGGGGCCCCCCCCCCCCCCGCCCCACTGTACATTTTTTATTAGCCAGCCCAATTTCTAGAAGTTTCAATATAACAGTTATACGTCAACCTTTTTCGCAGCGAGCAGGGAGCTTGGAGGACTTCTTCGGTTGTGTATCTGTTGGATGGGGGGAAGAGATTAATTGCACAAATGAACTTAGTCATGATAATCACAGTATTTTTTAACGCAAACGCATACGACCTCCACCCAGTCCCAAAGAAAAAGCTACTTACCAATCGACCCCTGGCTTCTATTTCAATGTTGCTGCTACCAACTTTTCTAGGGATGCCTCCCCTCTTTCCCTCCCCTAAAACACCCGCCTACCATGGTACTTTTTTTTACCCATCCCTTCTCCCATTTCCAAAAGTTTCAATATTACAGTTGTTGTACCGCAATTTTTTTTTGGGGGGATAGGAGGCAGAAAGTTCGGGGGGGGGGGGAGCTTACGGGACAACATGTTTTCATGATGACATTGATGTTAGTTTTTTTTAATAGTTGAACTATAGGCCGTAGTAGTTTCGATGGGTGTGTTCCCTTTTCTTCCCCCCCACCCCAAAATAAAATATTCATACCCCCACAGTAGCCTATATTTTTTACTCACCCCCACCCATTTTCAAAAGTTAAATTTTTGTTATACCCCAGCTTAGGTTTCGCGTGGAAGGAAGAAAGAACTATTTCCGTTTGGGTGGGGGGAAGGGGGGTTGGGCTAAGGGAGGGCAATTGACATTATGTTTTCCAAAGGCAAACGAGTAGCAACTCTTCTTTACATGTAGGATATACTTATGAAAAAATAAAGTAATGAAATAAGATGCTTTACCGACCCCCCCCCCCCCCCACCAACACATACACATACAAAAAAAACCTTCCCTGTTGCATATTTATTTTACACGCCCGCTCCCACTCATTTCCAACAATTTTTATTTTTATTGTTATACCACACATTTTTGGCGGGGTGTAGGGAGGGATTTATTTGGTTGGGGCGATTAGGGGGAGGGGGAATGGAACGAAAAAATTTGGTAATTACACATATAATTAAGTAATTGCACAGTAGGAATTTTATGATGAAATTGAGAGTATTTTTTTATGCATACGAGTTTGATGCAGCTTCTCCAACTTCTATTATCCTACCTAGCATGTTCTTAGTAACATTACACAAAATTTTATTGGAACTATCTTAACAGAAACACGAGAGGGAAACATGATATAAACGAACTTTTTTTTTTTTTTTTTGCATTATTAGCCGTTGCAACATTCGGAGAATCGTGAGTAATTTCTGCCGAGTTAGTTTTTTAAGTTTTCGCTATCAACGCGCGAGCCAAGGCAAACTGGGATTAAAGCTGCGTTAGCTGCGAGGAACTAGCAGCTACTATATCAGTTGGCTTTGGAGGGAACACGCTGATTCACGTCTGACGTCACGCGTCCTTCAGCCGGCGGATATTACGTGACGGTATCAATCCACAGATTTGGCTCTCGGGCCTATATTGCTACGCGATGTTGCGTGTGTGAAGAAGCCGGTACCATCTCTTTAACAAAAAAAAAGCCTCGATTCCCCCCAAACCGACTGCGCCACAAACACCCCGGTTGAGGCACCGCCCTCACATTTCATTTGCTGGGCCATGCATTCCTTATTTCGCGCTCCCCACAGCCTCTTCCCGGGGCAAATCATAATGTCCATAGTCCACCTGGTGGGTGGAAAGTGAAATATTGTTGGGTGTGTAGGCAGAAATTCCCGACTGGATGTCTTTATTATACGTAACTTAAAAGACTTTTTTAATCCGCTCATTTGATCATTTCAAACTAAGGCCTATTTGTCTGACATTTGTCGCAATCGTAGCTCCTGAAAGGCGCCTGTTTACCATTTCGATAGCGTTGCCCATATGCTAAACACAGCATCCATGTTCCAGATTCTCCGTCATCCCAATAGGTTGAGTGTGGGTCACCTGATCTCGTTTTAGTTATGAAAATCGCGGCGCTGCTGCGAATAGTGTTGTTCCATTTTTTTATTTACTACTATTGTCTTTACATTGCGCAAAGATCCAACGGTGCTGCATCTAGGAGTTGAAAAGGTGGAAAGGCGCCTTTAAATGGTTTTAAATTGTATAGTGCCAAAAAACCTGTTTTGCGTGACATCAAAATGCAAGTGACTGGAGTGAAAGGAACGGTGTATGTGACGTCATTCTGCGAACGGCCCCGTTTCAAGAATCGTCGTTAAAGCAACGCGACTGCTAGCGACATCCAGTGACCAACATGGAAACTATTTTGGAAAAGTCGATTGCAGAAGAAATCGATTTGGAGAACGAAGTAAGTAGAGATTTAGCCGATTTTGCATCGGGATCGGCTGATGTTATCGGTATTGAACAGAATCTGCAATAAAAATACAAGCCTATGGTCTAGGGTAATACAGTGATAGTTCCAAAACTCGAATTTTCAATAAATTTGGAACCAGACAAGTTAAAGAGAAACAGTTTGAAGCATTTGAAAGATAAATTCGAGCAACACAATTTCCTGGCCATCTTGCATTAACGATGTTAACAATTGTATATGTTTATGGCTTGGATGGGGAAGGGGGGGGGGGGGGGCCCAGACCGGCGGGATGGAAAATATGACCCCTACATTTTTGATGACATCACTACCTCCTCTATAGACACTAAACTTATTGATCTACCCAAAAATAGTCTGGTAACCCCTCCCCTCCCCAACGAAAAGTAAGTTTTTTTATGCCTATTTAGGTTTAAAGTGTAGATGGTTTCCTCTGGCCTAATTGAAAATCGGTGGAGATCATCGACACAAATGTAATATGCCTAGATCAACAATTGCTTCCCGTTGTGTAGAAAGCAAGCCTTCAATTAAAATGTGTTCTTAACATTCAAGGAAGTTTTCTCTAAATCCCCTTTGGGCCGAAATTCATGATTCAGGTTGGCAGAAAAATATTTTGATTTAAGGGATACATATTAGCACTAATGAGTCAAACCACAGCGAGTCGCGCAAAAGACGAGACGCAAAGTACCAATGTCAAAAAAGTGCATGAATATCATTGATTTTAGCTGACTACTGACAACTATATGCGCTTCGCCCTCAAGTTCAGATTGTTGGCTTGTCAGATTGTCATCTAATTATTGCTGTCTGATTGTTGTTGTTCAATTGTTGTTATTTATCATTAGTGTTTGCGCCTTAGGGCCTTAGGGCTTCGGGCAGATGACCAGGAGTGGTTAACGCTCGTTAAACCCTTTAAACACTTTTTAGTGTTTGCGCGAAAGCTAGATACTGCTTCTCTTACCCGAGACATTAAACCGGAGTTTTCAGGTATTGAAAACTAAATATTAATGCGACAGAAAGCTTAGGAAATTGCATAGATCGACGTGGTTTACCGAGTAGACAACAGAAATTCCTGTTTCAGAGCTGTGCATAAAGGATTTCAACACGAAAAAGGTACCTCAACATCGTTGATTTCATGCTAATTACTACTTATTACTTATTACTAGCTAATTCCACTAAGATAAAATAATGTATGCGACAGATATGCTTGAAATTTGACATACAGTTTACGTTTGACTCCAATAGATGCCTTTTATGGTTTGACGTTTGGGGGTGTTTTAAATCCAAAGATTGTAATCATTTGTAACAAGTAGCTCAGCAAACAGGCGGGATGTCACATCCACTGTGCACACCACCCAGATATGTGAGAAAGTTATCACAAATACTACACCCACCAAACACACACACACTTGTCTTGGTTGACTTGGTTTGGTGAGTCATCCACTGTGTATATGTCGTAGCTCAGCTCCTGGTGATGCTATATGCTCCGCTGTGTACCGGGCGCCTTTCTCTCCGGAGTGACGCAAGGAGAGAAGGGAACGGGGAAGCACGAGGACCATTAAACCACAAGCTTACATTCAGCACAAAACGACGCTATTGCTCGCAACCTGGCAACCGGCTTGGGACCGCGCGAATAAGACAGGAAGTCCGAAAAGCCCGGGAGAGCCCGCATCCACTGAGCAAAACGTGTCCTCTTCCTGGCGAATTTCCTACAGAAAAGGATCACATGTTCCGGTGTCTCCTCAACCTGACATTCAGGACTGAGAGGAGATACACCACCCATCCATACCGAAACCCATGTGCACGAAGCAACGTGAACCCAGTACCGCAATCTAGAAAGTACCTTAGCATGTTTAGATCCTAACTTATCGATGTTCGAAAACCTGGTACACTGCGGATGAATAGCGTAAAACCCTCTGCCCACAGTGGCAGTATTCCACGCCCTTTGCCAGGAGGACCATCGGCAGACAACAGGCCTTCTCGTACGGATGGAGAGTACCGGAACAAGCTCATCACAGCTCCCACACAAAGCCTGACGAGCCAGACCATCAGCGAGTTCATTTCCATGAACACCACTGTGACCCCTTACCCACTTGAAGGAAACTGTGGCAGCGCGCAACGCAGTCCAAAATTTCCATGCAATGGTGTAAACCACTGTGTTGAGAACTTCCAGACGTTCCCAGGACCCTTTAAGAAGCCTGTAACTCGAAAGAGAGTCCGTTAGAATACCAAACGATGGGAGTTGCAAGTCCAAAGCCACATCCAAGGCTACTGAAATCGCATGCAGCTCACACATCGTGCTTGACGTGACGTCCGCCACTCCCCACTTGACCGCAACCTTTAGGGACGGGATTGTAACAGCAATTCCCTCAGTGCCAGAAAGCTGAGAGAAAGATACATCACAATACACCTCACATTCAACAAACGCCACCTCAAACAAGGCGCGCAGGTCTGGGCACCACGTCCACGGGCTAAGCGGCGCCGCACAACCAACTTTCATCATAGCGCCAGTAAAACTCTGTAGCATGGTAGCACCTACGCCTGCCTCACCTAGCAGCTCCCGTGCTTTGCAACTCAAAGACGCATAATCCATCAAAATCCTGCCATCTGGATCACTGCCACCTCTACTAAGACTGCGAAGACATAATGCCACAAGTAGCTCCCTGGACCTGAATTCCAGGGGCGGTTCACCACATTCTACCCACAAAGATTGAACTGGGGTGGAGGCTATACACCGCGTGACTGTCAGAAGGCACTCGTTCACAACGACTTGAAGAGCATGCACATGGCGCCCGACGCCACACAAAATAGGCAGGGTGTAGTCAATAAGGGCGTGGACAATCGTCCTGTATGTTGCAAGCAAAGCTACTCGTCTTACCTCACGGCCTGCAAGCACACGAAGTATCGACACACGTACTAAAATCTTAGCCTTAAGACTGGATACATGCTAGTCCCAAGTGAGGGACGAAATCACTCCCAGGTAATTAACACTTGGCTTCGGAGTAACAACCTGCGCACCAATTCTGAGAACATCCTCGACACATGTCTCGACCTGGAAAAGACAACTACCTCCGTCTTTGCCGGAGCCATAGTAGAGGGTATAAAGACACCTCTACAGATCATTAGGGAAAGTTGCCAGATCTAAATTTCGGCAGACAGGTAAAATGTCATATGGGGAAGTGCCTTTCCTAAAATGGGGGTTGCAGCTAGAAGCACGTGGCCCTGAAGTAGCTCGTAATAATTATTGCTGTAGCCATTGTTTGTATTGTAGCCATTGTTTTGTATTGTAGCCATTGTTTGTATTGTCATCCAACAGTAGATTATAACATGCTTAAGTGTTACACGCTTATAGTTTCAATACTTAATTGTACGAATGCGCTGTTTTTGCAAATAGGTGGTTCACAATAGCTTTTTTCTTTTATTCCAAAGGTTTAGTCGTTTTTTTTTTACGGTACACGAATCCAAACTGAATTATCTGCACCACGACGATAAAAGGGACAATTTTGCTGAAAAGAAGATTAGGAAACAAAATGCACATCGTCAGCACAGGTGGGAACGTGTTCTTTATGGAGAAAAAGTGTCCTCAATAACGTGACACGGACATTCTATTTTATGTAGACTTGCTGTTCTTGCAGTCCAGCGTAAGTGGTGAGTAATTTTAAACAGCTGGTGACTTGATTAGTTTTAGTAATCTTCGTCTCCCACCAGAATATTAGAACTATATCAACATTTACCATTCCGTGAGTTTGTAATATGTGTTCATGATTGAATGATTAACGTTTACCTCGGGAGGGAAGCGAATGAAAACAGCGTTTGTTAGCCAGTGCGCTCAAAAATCGGGTTAAATAAACTTACGCATGTGAAACATGGGCATACAATAAGCCAAACCGTGTCCATTTGGCTGGTGTAACGGCTAATTGGGCAATGGCAAACGTAAAAATTACGAATTAGAAAATTTATAGACACTCCAGACAAAAAAGGTAGAGGTGACTATTAGACAGTGAAATGCTTTGTATTCACAGGCCAATGAAAGTTGTGATATCCACCCAAAACCAAAACTGGTGTAAGAGCAGCCGCCAAGTTCCCAAAAAGGGTCGGCCTTTCAAAGTAGTGATACCATTCAACCAAGGAAAGGCCGCCAA
>JAHWFP010135612.1:0-16115 GCA_023313725.1 Lithobius niger | reverse complement strand
TATTGGTAGGTGCGATTAACTTGGCTAATAGGATTAACCTTGGCGGCCTTTCCCTGGGTTGAATGATATCACTACTTTGAAAGGCCGACCCTTTTTGAAAACTTGGCGGCTGCTCTTATACCAGTTTTGGGTGGATTTGGTTTAACTCATCAGTGACTGTATATACTTTAACTAACTAATTTCTGGACTTTATCTGCAGCCAATGTGTTTCTCAACTTAGATCGGACAAGTTCAGATGTTGAAAAAACCCGGTCGGTTAATGCACAGCTATATAGGTGGAGCACAAAAGAAGAGCCCAAAAAATATCACAGAAGCTTTCTGTTAGTTTCTTTGATTTGTGGTTCGTCTTGCTCATGAGTTGCCACCGTTTTGCTGGGGTTAAGCTTGGTTTGACACCCTCCTTAAACAATAAACAGTGACTTGAGATAGAAAGCTTCGTCTTCTAGCTTGAATGCTAGCACTCCAACCCTAACGTAAACTCAGGATGATGTGCCACTATACCCACTCCTCTGCTGCATCTCCACGCTCCAATTCTAGGTTTTCCCATTTGTTTATGGAGTCCATAATGATAACACTAGCTAAAACCCCAAAAAAGCTCCAAAAAACCCGAAAAAGCCCCCCAAAACCCGATAAAACCCGAAAAAACCCAGCCGGGTAGGTTTTTTTTCGAAAAATCCCGGGTTTTTACATCTTCCAAAAATACTCACCTTATTTTATAGCTTATCGGAGCATGTTTGCTCTTTACCTGCCCATGACTAACGAGATTTCCACATGCTACCCCCAGCCTGCCCCCGGGCGCATCGCGTGTGCGATCCCAGCGCCAGGTGGCCTTCATCGTCACTTTTTTCGTGGGCAGCGTGGCGTGCGGACCTGGTCTACACGTCGCGTCCTTCGTTGCTCGTTTAAATCTTTTTATTTTTATTACCTGTCTACGTGCATGCTGCTGGATGACTGGGAAAGTGATCTACGGAACGTGTAAGCATAGACTTACTCCCGGCGATCGACATCCAACGTGCCGTCATTGTAGGAAGTGTGATTTCGTCACCAGACCGTGTGATCTTTGTCGGCAACACAGCGGCAAACAGCGCAAGAAGATTCGCCGCACTTGGCATCGATCTGACGATCGTAAACTACAGCGTGCTAGAAGGAAGATGTTGGAATCCGGTGGGAAAATCAACAGCTTAGATGAACGTTTACTCCGCGAGGGACTTGAAAAAGACGATTTCTTATCAGCGGAAGTAATGAACAAAGACCACAGCGTCAGCGACTCGACCGCATCGTCACCGTCAGTCGCCGATTCTCCAAGCTCGAAGACAAAGAAAACAACCTTGGATGCCATTAAAGAGATGCAAGCGAACATGATGAAGATGTTTGGTAGCATCAACGATCGGATTTCAAATTCGGAAGCACGATTGAAAGCCGATTTCGAACAGCAAATTATCACCAAGATGGGACCGGTCGACAAACTACTGGCAGGACCCAGTTTCCTACGGCCATCGGCCCCGGGCGCCGGCGCTCCAGCGCGCGGGACTCAGTCGCCGCAGCCCGGCGCTCCGACACGCGGGACTCAGTCGCCGCAGTCGCCGCGACACGACCACGTGGATAACGGACTAGGAATTGACATGGACTTCCCCATCTCGTTCAACTACGGACATTTGCACCACAATTCTGGGATTATTCAAGGAGAGGACGCCAATTTTAACCAGACGCACTCAAGAAAAATTGCATACTCAGCAGCTGGGGAATCCCAACCGGAAGGCTACACTGGACATTACAGTCATCATCAGCCCCCTAGGGCGACTCTGTCGCCGGGAGTACCCCTCGTTAACCCAGACCAGTTCATTTTACAGCTTCAGGGTGCTGCACAAACACCATTGGGATCGCAAGACCAGCAGTCACCTGTTGTTCAGCGACTGCCGGACGCAAGGAGGTCAAGAGACGATCGCCAGTCGCCCCTATCCCGCCAGAGACGGGATCGTCAACGGACAGTGGACCGGCGCACACCAAGACATTGGGGACAGTCGCCACAGTCGCCATTTAGGCACCAGTCGCCCCCAGTTCACCAAACTCAGGGACGACGTCATTCACCGGACCGACGTGTGACGCCAGTGGTCGGGAATCGCCATCAGTCACCACAACATCAACCTCGTCAAGGAAACCACTCAAATTACCAGACTACGAATAAGCCTGGTTATGTGAAAGCTAGAAGCCCCTCTGACAACAGGGACTCCAATCCTAGGAGACGAAGTAATTCGCGCGACAGATCCCCCCAACCACGGCGATCACGCTCGAAGGACGGTCCTTCACGGCCTTCACGTAAAAGAAGGAGGACGAACAGCAGTAGCAGCTCAACATCCTCCTCAGATGGGAGCGACGACAAGCCCGACGACGCAGAATTATCCAGGCGGAAGCTATTCGAACAACGGGCCAAAAAAGTGAGGCATTACCTACCATCAACCTTTTTCCGGGCTAGACCGGACACCTCGCCAGGGAATCCCGACGATCCTCCCAAAGCATCCTTTGCCAGGATGGAAGATCGGACAACTGAGTTTATCATGCTGCCTCAGTCGGCCATGCTTCACCGATCACTTCTGGATACCGGAGCCCAACTGCGCGACGGAGGAAAGCCAATCGTTACAGGAAAGGACCTGGAACGACACGACCCAAGTAAACTGGAATTTTTTTTCGGATCTTTCTTCGGCAACCACCACAAGGCCCCACCCAGGGCCAAGAACTATACCACCTTTAAGGAGGCCGAATACCTGGCGGAATCAGCATCGATGGAATTTGACTCATGCCTCCCGAAACCAACGTCCATTCAGATCCCGCTCAAGCAGTATGAAGCGGAGGAAAGGCTCATGCGAATTGGCACGCGAGCAGCCTCCCACGCGGAATTAACAGCGTCATCAGCCCTAGCAGCCCTCCAATCATTCCTTCGCACACCAGTAGCTAACCAAGAACAAAAGATGCTCACGGACTGTGCGGATCTTTTAAAACAAGCCATTGAATACCAGAAAGAGACAATTGATTGGAACGTCCGGTCTACAGCAAACTTTGTACTTCACCGCCGAGACTCATACCCGAAAGGGGCACCAGCAATGCCTAAGGACACACTGGGCCGCCTCCGCCTTCTACCGTTCCATAAAACGGATAAACTTTTTAACGGCGAGCTTCTCACCATCGCCCCGGAGCTGAAGGATAAGACGAAGCCGCAGAAAAGGGACTCCAGCTACAACCTGAAGCAGAAAGGTTTCTCTCATGGAAAGTCAGGGAACCAAGGACCCTTTCCCGAGCCCCACCACTCGTCGGGACCCTGCAAACAGGGGGGCTCATTCTACCAGGGTTCCAAACATAAGAAGGGAAAGAACGGCAACGGACAACGGGATAACGACTACCGCCCCAAGAACAGTTCGTTCTCCCAGCAACGAGGCAAGAATGGGAGAGGGAAGGGCAACGGACAGTGACATCAGGAATCAACTGCCTGCACCCCTTCGCCGACAGGTGGGGGGCAGGCTACACTTCCACCTCGACACGTGGGAAGCAGTGACGGACGACCCCTTCGTACTGTCCATAATAAGAAGCGGTTACAAACCACCGTTCAAGTCGATCCCCAGACTGTCGAAAGAAGCACCAAAGTGGATGATGCAAAGACGGGACAGAGAACTGGAGGAGGAAGTCGAAACCCTGCTGGAGAAAGGGGCCATCCGACAGGTTCCAGTGGGGGAAAAGGGATTCTTCAGCCCTGCCAGAGTCATCGACAAGAAATCCGGCAGCCGCAGGGTGATCTTCAACTTGCGCCGTCTGAACCAGTTTATCGACAAACAGCATTTCAAAATGGAGAGTCTCAGATCCATCCGAGAAGCAGTTCAGGTGGGCGACCTCTCGACATCTCTGGATTTAGAGGAAGCCTACCTACACGTACCACTACACCCGTCGGCGTACAAATTTTTCAAATTTGCTATCAACAACAAGGCCTACCAATTCACAGTTATTCCGTTCGGCCTATGCACAGCGCCCCATGTATTTACATCCATCCTCAAACCGGTTCTAAGTTTCCTCCACCGAAGTCATATCCGGGTCCACAGCTACCTCGACGACTGGCTCATCCGAGGCAGATCAACGTCGGAGCTACGGGAACACACCACCCTCACCAGCACACTCCTAACGCAGCTGGGCTTCGGGATCAACCTGAGGAAATCCCGAACGGATCCAAGCCGGTGCTTCCCGTTCCTAGGAGCGTTCTTTCGGACGACCCCCTTCACGGTACGACCCTCGGACGAGAGAATACTAGCAGTGGCGCTAGCAATCAAAGAAATCCTGAATCTGCAGTCGATTTCAGCAAGAGACCTCAGCAAGATCATAGGGATGATCGATTCCATGGCGGACTTGGTTCCATGGGGACTATGGAGGGCAAGGAGCCTCCATTGGTTCCGGAAAACTTACTGGAAGGGGATCAAGTGGGAGGACATGATCCCCCTAGAGAACTTCCCACGGCAGGATGCCCTATGGTGGAGGGAGACAGCCAACCTCATATCTGGCGTCCCGATCCACCCGGGGAACCCGAGGACCTCTCTGTACACGGACGCCTCACTGTCAGGATGGGGAGCCCACATGGGGGACCACCAACTGGCAGGAACATGGGACCTTCAGGAGCGATCGTTGCATATCAACAACTTGGAACTGAGAGCTGTCCTCCGAGCACTGGAACAGTGGGGACCAGCGTTACAAGGAGAAACGATCCGGGTGTTCTCCGACAATACATCCACAGTAGCATACATCAGGAGGGGAGGAGGGACCCATTCAGAGTCACTCCACCTAGAGGTGTCCAGCATCTTCAAACTCTGCATGGAATTCAACCTGACCCTCTTGCCATACACATCGCGACACATCGCGGGAAAGACGAACGTGATAGCAGACCAACTGTCAAGACAGGCCAAAACGGCACCGGCGGAATGGTCCCTAGATCGCCGGGTGTGCCAGGCAGTGTTCCAACAATGGGGAAAACCAGTCATAGATCTATTTGCGACGTTCCTCAATACCCAACTTCCTCAGTTCGTATCGCCATTCCCAGACGACAGAGCTTGGGGCACAGATGCACTGAGCATGAACTGGAACGGACTCACAGCCTACCTGTTCCCTCCGTTCAACATGATTCAGCAGGCCCTGAACAAGATACGATTGTCAAAGGGCGCCTTCATCCTAATCGCACCTTACTGGACGGCGGCAGGATGGTTCGTGGATCTGATGGAGATGGCTCGCGAGGCACCGATATCCCTCCCGGTCACGCCGGCACCCCTATCACAACATGCAGGGAAGACACTTCACCCAGACCCAGCCAGGCTTCGGCTTCACGCCTGGAAACTGTGAGGAGGAAGTTGGGATCGGGCGGATTCACGGGAGAAGTCATCGACAAGCTCGTACAATGTCTACGTGAATCAACAAACAAGGTCTACAACACAAAATGGAAAAGGTGGTACACCTGGTGCTCGAGAGGAATATAGACCCATGCGATCCTGCCGTAACGGACATCACGAAATTTTTCGTGATGCTCTTTGATCAAGATCTGTCCGTCACCTGTATTAAAGGATACAGAGCAGCAATCAACTCGGTGCTATCATTCTACGGGCGACGAGACATCGTGAAAAACCACGTCATCTCCCGCCTGATGCGATCATTCGGGAAACTGAGACCCCGAGTTAAGAATCTCCACCCCGGCTGGAATCTCCCTCTAGTTCTCTCCTACTTGTCAAGACCACCATTCGAGCCATTGGGGAAGGCCCCCCTATTAGCCCTCACTCAAAAAACTGTCTTCCTGGTAGCGATGGCAACTGCGGGCAGACAGAGTGAGGTAGCAGCTTTTTCCAGGAACAAGGCGTGCCTGCGCTTCACGAAGGACTGGTCCCAAGTCACGCTGATGTGCAAACCAGAGTTCCGTGCGAAGACGCAAAAACCACACGAGACCTCAAAACCAATCACGATTGAAGCTCTCGGGCCCATCCTGGGAAGTAGGGACTTGGAACGCACTCACTGCCCAATAAGGGCACTGAAGTACTACCTGGACAAGACTGCGGAACTGAATAGCACGGACGAGACAGTACACGTCCCGTTGTTCTTTGCAATCGACCCGACAACCCAACAAGCCACCATGAAGATACGCCTCACACCAGCCAAGATAGCGCAGTGGATTGTCAGCACAATTCGTAAAGCCTACGAATCATCAGAGGATTGCATGGATATCCCAGCGGACATCCGAGCTCATGAGCTCAGAGCGCTGTCCGCGTCTTGGGCATTTGCGGCCGGGATTCCTATACAGGACATCTCAGCAGCATGCACGTGGCGGCACAAAAACGTGTTCATCAGCCACTACTTCCGAAACGTCGGTGAGATCGACAGCATCAACCGACTGGGTCCAGTCGCCCTGGCAGGCGCTAGCGGGTCAGGCAACTTCCCGTAGATCGTCCGAACTTAAGGTTAGTACCCTTTTTAGATCCCATGCTACCCCAGTAGGCTTGACCCACCTCCTATTAGACGAAGTCAGCTATAAAATAAGGTGAGTATTTTTGGAAGATGTAAAAACAACAATTTTAAACGTAAAAATGGTTTTTACTATCCTAAAATACTCACCTGTACACAAACCCGCCCTCCGGCCCCGCTCAAGCCAGTAGGGAGAGGAACGAAAAAAGTGACGATGAAGGCCACCTGGCGCTGGGATCGCACACGCGATGCGCCCGGGGGCAGGCTGGGGGTAGCATGTGGAAATCTCGTTAGTCATGGGCAGGTAAAGAGCAAACATGCTCCGATAAGCTATAAAATAAGGTGAGTATTTTAGGATAGTAAAAACCATTTTTACGTTTAAAATTGTTGTTTTTCCAAACCCTGGGTGTAAATTGTTGAAATTTCTCCGTAACTTCCTACCTAATCTTTCCAAACCACTAGACCATGCGCAATGGCTGTTTGCCGTGACGTCACCATGAGTTAGCCAATGACGAACGGGAACAACGGTTTTTGGCCGTCTGATTGGACTAGCCCAGTCACGTGACTGATGCACGTCACAGCAAACAGCCACGGCGCATGGTATAAACCACTACAATTGGCACATCCTTCATGCAATTTCATTATACTTCATAATGCCAATGTTGATTTGATGTCCTACAAATTTTTGGATGGGCCGTGGTGAGCTAGTGGGGAAAGGAAAGCTTGCAATGGCCTTTTTTTTTGTCTTGTTTTGATGTGTACTTGCATCCTTCATTAAGGTTTGGCCAGACCATTAGTTACCTGCAGTAATTGGCGATGTAATGTTTGTTTCAGGAAGGACCTCCCCCCCCCCCCCCTTTCTTACTGCCCCATCCGCAACGTTTTGAGACCTCATAATAACATTAACTTAAAGCATAATGTACTAACGTGTACTGATTTGGAACGATTAAGTGGAATGATTTTGGGGACCGTAACTATAAAGACGTGTATTTCCGGACCCTTATTCATTCGACTTTTTAATCCTGTTGGTCATGGACTAAATAAACCCTGAAAGTTTGGCCAGACCGGGTCTGTTGGTGGGCTTGGTGCAAGTAAGGTGGAATCGCCTGTGATGGTTTTTTTCTCTCATAATTTTTGCTTTCGAGATAGAGGACCATTGTATATAACGTAAATTAAGGAGTCATCAAACACAGTCGGATTGGGAGGGGGTCGGGCCTCCCGGAAGATGTACTGCAGGGGCCTCGGGGCATATCCTGGGGTAGGCCCCTCCTCCCCCCCCCCCCCCCCCGGATAAGACGCGCAAGCTAGCATACTTTGAAGAAATCTGCGTGAATTTGCAACGTTATCCTGCAACTTATGAAGCGGAAATTTTTCGGGCAAATTCACTTAAAATAAAAAAAAATGTTTTTGAAACATGGCCTCCTGTAGTATGGGGTAGGGGAGTTCGTTGGTGGGGGGGGGGGGGACCACGCAAGCAAGCATCTTCTAAAGAAATCATCGTAATTAAGAAAAATTTTCCTGCAACGTAGAGATGAAATATTCATACGACTTTATATCAACTAGAGGAAGCCCGTGCTATGCACGGGGCCGGTCATGAATTAAGTTTACGGTCAAATTTCCCGGGACATTTTTCCGGCACTCTTCCCGACGACTTGTCAGATTGATCGACCACTCATGCCTGCCTCCTCTTTCAATGGAGGTCGAATGGGAGAGCGCATTTGCAATGCGGGCGCGAGGAGGGGAGAAGTGATTGTTCGGCCCGACGACTTGTCAGATTGAATCTTTATTGAGTTGATCGACTACTTATGCCTGCCTCCTGTTTCCATGCAGGTAGAGTGGGAGAGTGCATTTTCAATGCGGGCGCGAGGAGGGGAGAAGTGGTTTTCCTTTTGGCTTTCCATTTAGCCGCCCTCCAATATTATTATAAAGATTTTAAAAAAAGTTTTTCTTTAAACAATGACCTTCTGTTGTTGGAAGGGGGGGGGGGGGGGAGGAGGAAATCGGGGCAGATCCCTGTAAGCTAGCATATTTTAAGGAAATCGGCGTGAATTTGAAACGTTATCCTGCAACTTGGGAGATGCAATTTTATACGAATTCATTTCAAATTTTTCCCAAAAATTGTTTTTACGTTTTTGAAACCAGCGGGCCTCCTGTTAGTGGGGGTCTCCCCGCGAGTTCCCGGGCTGCCCAATCCGATACTGTAATATCAAATGGAATTGGCGGATGCGAGTAGGAGTCGAACTTGTGTGTTTTACTCTCCTCTTTGAACATTTAGCTTAAAGTTTCATTCCGTCCAATCCATTTTAATCCAGTATTTCGCGTATTTCCTCTCTACGTATGTATTTTTTTTTTATCTCGTGTGTTTTCCTCCTGTTTTGCACACCCTCGCCCCCCCCCCCCCCCCCGGCTCACCCCCCTCACCCATCATAAATCTCTGACTGGAAATCTCTTCTACTGTCTTCATTTCTGACACGACCACATTGTGTCCGCAAATTCTTTCACACCCCCCTCCCTCCTTTCCTTTCATTTCTGTGAATTCGCAGTCCAGAAATTCTTGGTGTTGTAATCTGACAGCCTTTGTGACGAGATCTGGAGAATAATTACTCGGCCGGCTTTGCCCCACATACGGAGAGACGACATGTAAAACGGGCAAAAGTCGGTGACATGCGGTCGTAAATAATCCAGTATTCGTATGACAAACCATTTGTCAAGAGTGTCGGGCTGGCCACCGGTGGGTTTTATGTCACCGCGTCGTCAGGTTCCCGTGTCCGATTTGTCACAATTGGAGCACCACCATAGTCTTTCGTTTCGATGAAAAGGAGCGAACCGTATATATATACGTAGTGGGGGGTGGGTTTTAGTCCGTGTCTATAATTTATGCCTCGTGATCGTATCAGAGTGACGTTGTCATGTCATTTTTCGAACCCCCGGGTAGCCCGGAGCCGAGCTCAAAAGTCATTAGGTTTGAGGACCCAGGGGTTCGTGACTGCCGACTGGCGTCACCTCACCCACGCACCATGCGCTGTGATCGACGTCAACCCTACACGGGGTATGTTGATGTCGTTAAAGGTATGGTTGTCGTCAAGGTGACGGGATTCTGACGTCTAATTGTTGTGAATTGGGTTTTTATTGGGTTATTGAACACACCATGTATTCACTTGTTACTGAGGTTGCCCCATTAATTGGTATAGAATTCTAAAAGGTACACTCGTAGCCGGAACTGACTAAACTTGAGTTGAGTTGGTGCTCGGTTTGCTTTTCTCTGTAGTAGCCGTCAGATAAGTTGAAAGGTTACGTTCCGTTTCGCCAAATCCCGTTTCGCCAAAAAGAAAGCAGGTTAACAGCTTTTGCCTCAGGGGCCAGTCCCGTTTCGCCAAATATCGTTCACGAAATTTTAGGCACACGAAACATTTAAACACGAATATTTATAACATGATAATGGTCAGACATTTATACACAAACACCCGTTTTGCAGAATCTCATTTTGCAAAATAATTTGTTTCAAATTACGTGCCTCGCTCGCGCTGCCGCGCTCGCTGCGGCTAAACACATAACATCAGAAACCATAACTAATCAATAATTACTAACAATTAGACATGCCTTTTTAACTTCTGCAATGTTAAATTTTTGAAGAATATTTTGATTCTGAGAAACGAGATTATGCAAAACGGGAATTCCCGTTTGGAAAAGCTTAACCATCACGTGTATAACTAACTATTCTTAAAACAGAACCTTGGCATTGACGTAGTGACGCCCAAGCATTCTAAACAATTATATTTAAAGCGCACATTTTTCCGTCTGTATTGCCAGTTTTCAAAACGCTAATAAATTAACTGGGCTTATTCTACCACATCCCGGGGATTTGTTTGACCCGTGGTTGTTTCCCAGTATTTGCTCGGTGCTGCCTGCTCCTTCACTGCAACAGTCAATTTTTCTTTGTGTAAAACTTATCCTTTCCGTCAATCCTCTCCCTCTGTAAAGCAATATCGTAATCTAATAGTGGCTGTAACATAAGCACTGCCCCCACCAACGGGCATTCCCCGTTCAGGCCCCTTCCCACTCCCAGTAGCGTGCGAAAAATAACTGTCCTTCGTACATGACGCCATTTAAGACATTCCTTTGCGATCACCGCGAAGAACAAATTGTCAGTCGAGGCAACAATGTGCCAATTTTAACTTCTTTTCAGGGCAACAACGTCGCAGTTTCAACTTCAAGCCAAAGAATTGACACACTCGCACGTTTTCAATGTTCCCCTTCCGGCGGGTCGTTGGGGTTGCTTCATTTCTGCTATGAGACTTTGGTTTATAATGTAAGAATTGCTGGTTTTGCATATCTTCTTTTCCCCCTTTACTTCTTTTAATTCTGGACAGGTGTCAGTGGACCCTAACGGTCCCTTCCTGATCCTTTTTCCATCGTGTATGAGGAAATAATTATTATAATAGT
Source organism: Lithobius niger (assembly GCA_023313725.1). Classification (NCBI taxonomy): domain Eukaryota; kingdom Metazoa; phylum Arthropoda; class Chilopoda; order Lithobiomorpha; family Lithobiidae; genus Lithobius; species Lithobius niger. Next base: position 5,198 of record JAHWFP010135612.1, on the reverse strand, counting down.
GTGGATATTTTTTCTCCGTATGCCTCCATTGCCTAGAATACTATAACAAATCTGTAATGTAGGTCGTTTGCAGTCCTCTCCACCCATTTCTAACGTCTGATGACGTTATCAAGGGTATGCGCTTTAAAAAGAATGATATATACATTTCTTTTTCAGAAGTGAACTGAAATACTATACTTTTTTTGCAAAAATGGTCATTCCGTTTGATCCTTACTTAAGCGTTAATTAGTTTTCATTGAAATCTCTCTTTGTTACCAGACTTTTCATTGTGTCTTTATTATCTTGCTATATTAACAGTTTCTCACTCTGTCTCTGTTGATGATTGTTCATCTTCATCCTTGAAGAAATGTTCAAATGAAGCATTGATAGGATCCTCACATTCCTCTTCGTCGATGGTAACGTGTGTGTTTGAACTGAACACAATAATCCAGACATGAATCACAAATCACAGAGTATTGTAGTCCTTCCTTTGTGCAGCCACAATAATTAGCCCTATTGCTTTGAGGCATTTACAGAATATAATGTTGTGCAGCTCGGTATGAGAGGGGTGTTTGTCTGCGGCGACTGCATGACGCCCGTTTGTAGTAACCTTCCAAACTCTCGCTATAGAGCAGTGACACGACGTAGTATTATTGTATATAACTCTATGCTGGAGCCTTAATGGGTTAGCTGCAAGGGACACTGCGGAGAGAAGCAGAAGGGCGTCATACTGAAGCCGATGCTGTGAAGAGTGATTTCTTAGACCAAAAACGCGCGATTTTTGTTGTTGGAGAAAACAACGTTATTTTAAGGCTAAGAAATCCGCTCTTCCGTTGTTTTTCCCTCCATTTTTATGTAGTGCACCTTGTAGTTATGCCTCCAAAACCCATACTGGTGCCAATATGCGGCAAATGTCACTGCTCCAAAACCCATACTGGTGCCAATATGCGGCAAATGTCACCGCTCTATAGCTGGTAGAGCATTCCCCAACCATACGTGAACTTAGTAGTAAGCTTGAAATGAATGCAGCAGCAGCGACTTCTCTGGGAGGTAAAGAAACCAAATCAAATGTGGTTTTATGCAGCGATTTGGCAAAGGATTGATATCTCTCTAATCATGAAGGGATTCACACTCATTAGCAATAGCACCATATAATTGAGGAATGACGCTGGTTTCTGAAGACTGAAGGTCCATCCTTTTCTTCTAGCTCCACGAACTTTAGTTTGCCTTGCCTGGCAATTTAAGAAGTCGTGTCGTCACCAGTAAACACACGTAAGAAAACAATGTTGTCCCTGAAGGAGGATCCAAATTTCATGCAGTTTGATGAATTCAGTTTGTTTGGCAAAACACTTTTGCCTTGTTTTAAACTGCTTACGTTTGTTTTCAAAACAGCCAAGGATGCAAGATTAACCAAAACATCACCATCTTCACCTATTATGGCAACGGCCTCAGGTTATGAAGATACTACCGAAAACAAACTCTCATTCACAAAACCAAAGAATTGGTGGGGATTGTTCCTTTGTCTGGGACAACGTTCTATTCTTGTTATATACATTTAGTGGTGGTTACACAACCATGCATTTCTCAGACTAAAGTTCGAAAAGCTATGACGAAGACCTATGCCTTAGTGTTTCTGCTGAACCTGCTAATGTAGCCAAAACTGGTCATCCATCCTCCGACCTATGGCTTGTAACTATGTACCCTCGACAGCGGTTGACGTCACCACCAACCGACCAATGGCTGGCAACCATATAGAGCTTTCAATGAAATTATTCTAGGTTCTTGAGGATGGCACGCGGCCCTACTGATGTGTACGAAACAACTGGACAACAAAGTTATAGTCTTAATGCCGGCATGCGAAATTAACGTAGAATTTCATTCTTCATTCATTCTTCAACTCATTCTTCAATTCTGTCGGGCTAATGAATGGGAATTCCTTCCTGATGTGAGAAAACAATGCTCCACCAAATCACTGCATATATGAACACTCATCTGGCTTCTTTATTTCCCAAAGAAGCTGCTGCTGGTTACATTCATATCGAACTAACCACAAAGTTCACAATGGTTGGGGAAGTTCTACCACCTGCAGAGTGGTGTTGAAAATCCAGTTCTCCACAGACAAAGAACCTCTCCTACTGAGCCGCTGCCTTATGTAAATGCTTCGAAGTTGCGTTAGGGATAATTGTAGTTGCACAAAGGAAGGAGAACAACCTTCTGTGATTTGTGAGTAATTTTTGGGTTTATTGTGTTCAAACACATACATTACGATCGCTGAAGAGGACTGATTGTCCTGTCTATGCTTCACGAACATTTCTTCTTGATGAAGACGAAGAATCATGAACTGAAACAAAGAGTGAAATGCTGCTAAGAGAAAGAGTAAATAAATACAAAACGAAGAGACAGCTGGCAAAGCGATATTTCAATATGAAAACTAACTTTTTTTTTTATAAAATTAATTTCTTTGAGCCTTAAGTCAGCCGAAGCAATTTAATGCTTGTATAGCTGAACCGCCTCAATTTTGAACATTACTAGACTTTTTTTGAGAGAAGAAATATCTGGTAAAAGGGGAGGAGCCAACCCGAAGATTTGAACCGGGAAACCGCCGATCATCGTAGGGGCCGAAAGATTGTCCAGAATAGTTCCCAGAGCGGCTGAACGAGCATGGTAGCCTCTCACGCTACCCTGGCCGGCAGTCCTGGCGAGGGCTTTGCCAAGATCCCCTTTCTAGGGGTTCGACCGGATCCGCAAACCTCCAGCAACCAAGCTGAGCTCTATCACCGCTCAGCCACCATGACCACTAACGCTAAAGTAAAGATCACAAAAGAATAATTTTTTTTTTGCAGAAAGTAAAGTGCTGGATCTAGGGAGCTTTAAATGACATACGTTATAGATTATAAAGGGGGGGGGGGAGAAGAAATAAAGGGGTTAGGGGGAGAAGAAAATAATCGCGCTCTTGTGAATTTCGTGTAGATCATTTTATAAAATAACATAATTTTCTCTAAGGTAAGAACCGAACGAGATAATCACAAAAACTAATTTTGGCTGCCATATTTCCAATATGGCGGCCAAATCCGGAGCGACGGAGGGGGTGGAACATTAATATGTAGTTTAGTACCGTGTTAGGATCGGTAGGAGGGTAATAAAATAGATTTGATTTTTTCCTGCTTTTTTACGTCTTGGGTCTTTATTGGCTACCAATTAGGCTGGCCTAGCAATACAAATAAGAATTGGGGGGGGGGGGGTATTTTCGTTTTCGAGTATTCTGCTTCAGGATCTGAATGGCGAAAGACCTCTAGTTCTTTGGGGGGAACAAGTGGTCAGTGTCCAGACCATTAGTCTTCACGGACTTGGGTGTCAGCGTTTGCATGGCGAAGTCCAGGAGTTCGTGTGAGCATACAATACTAGACAACTAGTAGAGGTCAGGGCCAGACCTTAAGGACTAAAAGTGTTCAGAACAGTTGGTCGTATTGTGTCATTCATACGATGTCTCTGATGAGAGAAATATTTCTGTTACGGTGACGTTTTTAAAGAGATTTCTTTGAGATTGCTTGCTGCCAGGGATTTTCCATTAATTTGGATCAGCACGCACAAAAATCCACTTCTTCAAGACGTAGTGGGGGGGGGGGGGGGTTGGTGAGGTTTACAGACAGCTAGGTCATTAACGCCAACCTCAGTCACAGTGCATTGCTCCGGCTGGTATGGAGGCGGGCTTAAACGGGGAAGTTGGGGGCAGATAGACCGCTGAATGTGGACGTAATTAGAAGCGGTGACCAGCTCCCTACATTACAGCCACGATAAACATCTCTACGCAAGCCTGATTTCATCTCAAATCATTAATAAAAAAGTATGATGTGCGTGTGAGTTTGCGCGCGTGTGCGTCTACTCCTCTTAAACCGAGGCACCTACAAAGGCGGGAGTAGGGCCAAATGAAAGATAATTAAATCGCGCTTCCGTTAGACCTATTTTTGTCGCTGTAACTTGATTTTATGGCCCTCAATACGCGAAAAAATCTGCAATGAGAACGTCAAAGGTTTATTTTTTGACCCTCATGACGTTTGTTCATGACGTCATAATTTGTTCATGCAAAGTTTATTATGCCTGAACCAACTTGACTTCCACAGTAAACTTTGCATGATAAAGCTGTGACGTCATGTTTTGCATCAGTACGAAGTAGCTGAAACACGACATATCATAATATTAACTGAACAAAAAACGGCTTCGCCTTTTAGAAAAAAAAACCATTAGAGCTCGTATACTCACAGCTGTGAAGGTACACGAATAAAAACGGATTAAAGTTCACTCGAACGCAACGAACTATAATTTTGAACTCCAATTCCAGGGAACAAGGACTGTTTTTGCTCAGTGGTTATGTCAAAAAGTGAACGCAGTTTGTGGTTGAAATGTTTAATGTTTGTGTGCGTGTGTATGTTTACGTGCACTTAATTTGGGTGTTGTACAGGCTTTTTTTTTTAATATTTGTCTGCGTTTGTTATTTTATATTTTAAGTATGTTTCCTGTGAGTGGCTATATGTGTATTTTGTGTGCATTTATAATATTTGTGAAACAAGCATACTCCTAATTAAAGCAGTTTTTATTGCCTGTCTTTGTGTATGTATTTTTCATCCTTGTAGGCGTTTCGCTGTTTACGGCGTCTGTTTGTATGTGTTTTAGATTTTCGTTATATATGGCTCTCGAAATTAGTAGGATATCAAAATTTATTTTGTTTTCGGGCCAGCCGTTGTTGTTGACTCGTGTTACGAACTTTGAGAATGCAGTTCAAAGTACGGATGATGCAGAAATAAACTTGATTGCCAAATATTCTTCTTTTTTTTAAAATAAAGAACGACATATTTTGTACCACAATATACATCGATTTTGTGATTCCCTTGGAATCGAAAGAAGTTGCACGAAGCATGGATCGACGCCAGTGGAGTGAGCGAAACGAACGCTATGGCTGGTTTTACCTAACTCTTCCCGTAAGAACTGTTTAAGGGATTCGCGCGTGACGTCACATTCTCTCAACTCGTGTTGCGTGCCCTATATAACTGTCCTAGCTGTCGACGCGCCATTAAACCTCAATCCCCCCCCTCCCCCTATAACTGTACGGTTTTAAAGTAATTGCGTCTTCGCCGTGGCCTGGGACTTTACGCTTGCCGAGCCGCTACAACTACGCGGCGATAGAACAAGACTTGTTTACAAATTCGACTAAGCATAAACAC
>JAHWFP010135603.1:0-11382 GCA_023313725.1 Lithobius niger | reverse complement strand
TGGATGGACGCCAATAGAGTGATCGAAGCAAGCGATATGGTTAGTACAAAATAATGACAAATAATACTGACAATAAAATGAAGGTCTAATGAAACTACGCATAATAATATTTATTTAAAGAAATAGGCTTCTCAGCAAAACTTTTCCTACAAGTCAGAAAAATAAGCCTAGCCATAAACAAAAATGTGAGATTACTGTGGCCTAACAAAACTGTGTAGACAAATCATTCAATGGCTAATTGATGATAATCAAAAAAAAACTATGACACATGATGTCTGTTCAATAAAGCAGTTACTCGTTCTACATAGAATGGGACGAACAATAATCACACCCTCTCATCGAATCGGCCATCGGAGGATTTCCTGCCTTTTACAGAGCATGGTTGTTTCCTTCCTTAATATTTAACTAGGAATTGTTGTGGTGCTACAAAACTGTAGTGTCAGCACCTTAAACCTGTGCTATCTAAATAAATATAAATAATAAATAGTGATTAATTGGCTCTGCACATTGGCATTGTTTCATTAAAATGGCCAAGAATGTTCTCCCCAGTCCAACTGATCATGATGCCAAACATCACTCAGAGGCGGGTTCGTGGATCTTTCAATTGCCGAAAACAATAAGACAGCCTGACAAAGTTCTAAAACTGATTTTGTAAAAATCGTAGCAAACTGTTGAATAACTATAATTCAGTCATTGTACTAATTGATTCAAACAATACGGACTTCATTCAATTGTAATTACGTGCATTCAGACACGTGTGGCTGCCAAGCTAACCCTCTTTTTATGGCAAGGCAAACATAAAAGACAAACTCAACTGCTCTTCGTAACGAGCTGAGAAAGAAGAGAAAAGATTACAACAGTAATAGGGAACCAACAAACACAAGAATGTCATTGTAACAATGCTATCCCATGTAAGATCGAAAAGGTGAGACATAGACCTGCCCGGAGTCGTGTTACTTCTAAAGAATCGAGGCCAAGATGTATAGGTTATCAGCCACCTTTCCGAGGCGTGAGCTATAACAATATCGAGGCCCGCAGGGCCGAGCCATTGTTGATCTCTCCGAGAAAAGTGGCTGATAACCTATTTATCACCCAATTTCACGATCTCAGTCCGACAACTATAGTGCAGCACGCATACAACAAAGAATGAATCGTGCTGACGTTCGTTTGCTCAGAAAGGTCGACAATGCGACAAAGATGTCATTGTTGGCAACATTGTTATTCCTTCCTTAGTGAAAGGTTCTGTGCTCGTGTTTATTGATTGTAACTCGATTCCGAAGAGCCCTATCATCGTTCATACCGCGGAAGCTCAACGACGAACTACCCCGTCAGACAACTTCTCTTAAAAATATTTTTAGGAAAAGTTGTTTGAAGGGGCTATTCGGCGTTGAGTTTCCGCGGTAAGAACGGTGATGGGGCTCTTCGGAATCGAGTAACAATACAGAATTAAAAGCATAGAACCTTTGTTGGCTAACTGGGTTTGGTCTATTCGTTGTTGGGCGATGATGGATGCCTTCGGAAATTTCGCACGGTGATGCGGTAAGACAAAAAAACGTGTAATTACGGGATGGAGAACCAGATGGGCTCGATTAGTGATAAATAAACGTATACTCAATGTGTAATAATTTTGGCATAGATTTAATTCAAATTAACAAGCTCCACATTTAATTAATAAATTAAAAATAATGAAAACCATGACAGACGGTTGTGTCAGAACGGCTAGCATTAGGCTTTGTCACGATTTTTGCGGAGTGGCGGAGTGGGGAGGAGGGCGTAGGAGCGGACAAGGTAGTCGGGTAGGGTGAAAGCTATCCACCAACAAAAGTTAGCATTGATCACACTGACGAGGAAAACCGGATCTGTATTAAATTTTAATCGAGGCTGTAACGTCTTTTTTCACATTTGGAGCAAACATGATGTTCTTTAATTCATAAGCAGGCATGATATCAAGGCATGATATCCAAGAGCAGGCGTGATATCCGATACCACTCCTCCTTTTGCATCTCAGTCCTAAACCATTGTTGCAATCTCGTTGGGTTTCATTGTTAAAGGAGGACTGAGATCGTGAAATTGGGTGGTAAGTGCTAATCTCTGCCTATAGATAGGTTATAGCAACATCGGCAATATTTTGCGAACGATCTTTGAACAGCTTCAACCAGTTTAATGCCCGTAATTAGGTGTGGGGACCAGACCTGACTTGCATATTTGAGAATGGATCGTACATAAACAGTGAATGCCTGTACTAATGTTGGGGCGTAACCTGATAAGAAACAGCGTCTGATCATATGACGGTTTATGTTTGCTCAAAAAACAATGTGCAGTGATTTGAGGAATTTAGATCTGAAGACAGGTAATGATCAGTTATCCACTTTTTTAAAAGCGTACTGCCTTTGGCAGTTATTCTGAATAGTTCATTTTGATGTTTGGAAAAAAACTGAGTAAAAATTTGCACAAATTTTCACCTTCTGTTGGTTCATTTTTAGTCTTCTGTACGCCGTAACCGGCGAGAAGACTATTGCAACGACTTTGTCCGTCCGTACGTCCGTCCGTCCGTCCGTCCGTCCTTTTTTTCAACTTCGCAACAGTACCAGATATTGACGACCATTGTTCACAACGTCCATTGTTTAATAGACTGCTTCGACGCGTCCATTGTTTACAACGTCCATTGTTTAATAGACTGCTTCGACGCGTCCATTGTTTACAACGTCCATTGTTTAATAGACTGCTTCGATGTAACTAAAATAAATAATAACAGCAGTTGTAGTGCATGATAGAAGTGTGCGCCTCAACATTGGAAGTGGAGGAACTGTACAGAAGACCGGTGCGACTAAGCAGTCGCTGTAGCCGCTTGTTTCCTTTAAATATGTTTTGTCTCTGGAAGGGGAGACAGGATTTCTTTCTTCCCTGAATCCTCCTACAATGTTGTTTGTTATAACTCAGTAAAGGTGCAAAATGTTTTCTTACGACTATCCCTTATTTTCAATAGTTAGCTGAGAGACTGATATACTATGACAGGGTTCCCCCAACTTTTCAAACTAAGGGTCATAACATCACAATTGATTATCTTTGGGGCCAGATTTTTCCTGTAGTCCTAGGGCAACCGGTGGGTTTGTTATCCCACTTGCCAACTCTTAAATGGTTGTTGCTAGCCTTTCTGTGTATAGCTTGGGCTTTTACGCACTACTATAACTTGGTAGGTTGAATTTAACTTAAAATTTTACCCTTAGTGACTTCCATCCATGTCTAAGTTCAAATTAGATAGCGTGTTGTGACTCTGTCCCTCATAATTATACGACCCACTATGGTTCCCCTAACTTTTTTTTAACGTTTTCCTAACAATACATGTGCAAATCTTCCCTCCACTGTTATTGTTGCTGCAGTGAAAGGGACACTTTCTGTTCCTATCAATAGGGATCTGTGCCTTTTCCCTCGGATGACTTTCCAGACGTACGTTTGAAATTGCTTGCTGCTTGGCAAGCCTTGTGGGACAAACAAGACAGCAATACATTACGGGCTATTAAAGGCACTGCCCAGGAATGGCACTCGGTTTGTCACTGTTCTTTTGATTGGCACGCAACTAGAAATAAACAAGGGGCTGAATTGTCAAGGATGATCTTACAGCAATATTTTTTAACCGTCCGATGACAACGCATCCTAGATGGAAATATAGATGAGTGTATAGGCCGTTTATTGGAACCACACTCTTAGCAGTGCAGAGGTTACGGCCCCACAAGCAACAATGTAGTATAACGTACAACTATAGAAAGCAAAAATAGTAGTTATGCCCCAAGGCCAAACGATAAACCAACATTGGATTACAGGGCATCCCTGCTAGAAGCGAGCGATTGTATTCCAATTCCAACGTATAAAGAGAACCAACCTCTACAAGGACAAATTGGCGTAAAATATGGACATTTTATTTCTGCTGTCTAGCTGAAGGAGCAATTTCAGCTGAACTTCAGGTGTCAACAAGTATCAATTAGATGATGGCATTCGGCAACAATATGGTAAGACTTGCCATGAGGGCAATGAAGCGAAAATTTTACCACATTGTTGCCGGACGCCATCGTCTAACATATTTGTACAACGACGAGTTTAGTGAACGAGCCATTGTTGCAATAAAGCGACAGTGTTAGCGCATTGTTGCCAAACCATCGTCGAACATATTTGTACAACAGCGATTTGCATTGTTAGTTACCGAGACATTGTTGTGATAATATAACGAGCCATTGTTGGCAGCAATAATCTTTGCTCCAATTCCATTTTTAAAACTCAATAACTGCAATAACTGCCTTATTTCTTTATTTTAATCAATTTTAGCTCTTTCCTTCGGATCATTCTTCAGCTGCAGAAAATTTATTATTTTGGAAACATTGATTCGTAAACATAGCGAGCAGTATTAGATTTACTTACATAAGAACCAGGCCTTCATTTTCTTACTTACTTCGTTTTCAATGCCTAGAGTTGTTTTCTCTATTTTAAAAATAAATAGTTGTTTAATTTAAAATGTGAAATAGTTTAATAATTCTTTAGAAACTATTTGGGATACGTAAACATGGACAACGATTGTATTTTTACTATACTTTACTAAGAACCAAAGACCTTCGTTTTCTTACTTATGTAAGTAAGAAACCCACACCTAGCCGTGGTTCTTACTAGTGGTAAGAGAACGGTTTCATTGTTACAGAATATGGCTTCATGATATAAATTCACTGCTACAATAATGGTCCAACAATGACAGACTTGTACAAGGATAAATACAGAATGCAAGGTAATGCTGATAAGAGCTACAATACTCTTAAGTGGGCGGTGTTGTACTGGCGTAGCACAGAAGTAGGCGCCAATCACAGAGCAGTATTAAGTCACTTGACCTAGTCCCAGCCAATCACGGACGAACTCCTGGCTCATGACGTCACGACACCTGAACTCCCCCACACGCTACGATGTCATTGACGATCGTCGATGTCATGACGTCATGAACCAGGACAATTAAACGTTTGTGTTCGGTATCCTATATAACGACCTAGTAATAATGAGAAAGGCTTTGACCGTTGTAAGTAGATGATTAATGAGAAGGCTTTGACCGTCATAATAACCCATGAAAAGTGTAGTTTTTTTTATTGACTTCAAAGCATCGTTACTGTAGTAGTACGGAAATGTAATAGTTCAAATTACGTATGAGATATTACATATGTGTTTTTGGTGTGTATTTTAGAAAACGATCTAGATATGAAGAGGACGGAATTGGTCGCTGTAATTAACTGTGAAAAATGTAGTTTCTGTTGAGTTCACAGCATGGTTGTAGCGTTAGAGAAATGCAGTACTTTGAATTGTGCACGAAAATAATTACTGTAAAAGTACAGACGGATAAATAAATTCACCTGTAAAAGCAGGGTCATGCATCCAAATAAAATTTAAAAAATGACAAGTAATGGAAAAATGAAATGCCTCTACAAAAAAGACTTACTCGGAACCAAGCTGCAAAATAGACGAAACAAATAGCACAGATCAGAGTACAGTGCGCTTGCAACTCCATTTCGATGTTTATTGCAAGAGGAAGGATGGACGTGCAAAACGACAACATGTATTGATGCAACTTCTCTGAATAACAACGCATGTGTAGACGGTGAACCGGCGGTTTATCAGTCGATAACAACTAAAAGTCAGCATGTACGCGTGGTTGAAACAGCATGCACATAATGGACTTTAAAAAAAGACTAGCTATTGCAACGCAGTAAACGACACGACCGGAAAGTCGCGTATGTGTGCCATTATTGACCAATATCACGCCCGCCATCCGGACAAAGATTGGCCATGTTACAACAAAGTCAATGATTTTTGCGGAAATGTATGGCAACAGGGTCTGGGGAAGACGACTGGTAAGCATGTGGTCGTCCATGTTCGGCTACAGATGAAGACAGTACGCCTGCCGTAATTGAGTCTATCGAAACAACCCATTGAACATCACAACGAGACCTTGCCTAGCATCCTAAAAACCAACCAAACAGCCATCCATAGAGAGGAGATAAGATAGAGTAACAGCCAGTATCGTGCACAAATAAAAGTACACTACGTTTCGGGAGGACAACCTCCCATCTACAGGTAAAAATAAACACTAAAACATTATTTTTTAAAAACATGGCAGTATCCTCAAAGTCACCAAGTCTATAAAACAAACCATTTAGGCATGGTCAAGGCCTAAAACATATATAACATACCAAATGATGCACCATGTTACTGCTATTTATGTAGTTTTATTTGTGCATGATACTGGCAGTTCCTCTATCTTATCTGCAAAAAGAGCTGAAACTTCTCAATCCATAGAGAGGAATAGGGGTACCATGGATACAAACCCACCACTTCACAACACGTTGATGAGGAGGAACTATGACAGAAGATGACAAGTCGCACAATAGGCTGTTGAAACCATAGATGGTGATGCCACATTTCTACACTGTCTGGCAATGACTGATGAGGCCCATATTTCATAACACGTATTACCTAACAAACAGAACACACTTGAATACAGCATCACAAACCCACATTACACAATTGAGGGTCACCACCAACATAATCCCAGCATGAATGTTTGGGGTCACAGTTGATAGGGCCATTCTTCTTTGATGTACATCACTAAATGCTGAACGGTATTTACAGCTGCTCAAGACAAGATTCAACCATCCATCGCTGAGGAAATGCCGCTTGCCCATGATGGTATCAACACGATGGGGCTCCTCTACCACTTTGGACGCAATGTACGGGAGATGTTGGATCATACCTTTGGTGGCAGGTGGATTGAGAGGGGAGAAGCAGTAGAATGGCCAACCAGAAGTCCTGGTCTAACCCCTCCTGACTTTATCCTATGGGGCTATCTGAGGAACATGCTAGGCGTAGCACTACATCACCCAGGGACCGTTCGGGAGCTAAGGCAATCTGTTATTGAGATCAGTTAAACATTTACACCGGTTATGATTTAGGGAGTTTGGCGGAATCTTGGTCAAAGGCTTCGGCACTGCATTGCAGCACAAGGCAGGCACTTCGAAAATGTGGTGTTGAATTAAGGTGGATGTGTCTTACTTTCATTCCAAACCAGGAAATATCTAACGTTTATTTTCAACATCTGTGCAATGTCGGCACTAAATCTGACAGTTACGTTGTTTATTAGGCTAGCTTAAAGGTTCACCCGGCCTGCCTTCTAACAGCCACGCGCTGATCAACTTCTACGCATATAATATTACCAAGGTCAACTGCGATAGTAGCTGCATTCCTCACAGCGAAGATTCAGCTACTGTCTCATTTGGCATTAATCTTAATAGAAGAACCATCATAAACGCATTAATAGTATCGTCACAAACAGGAATGATTCTCGTATTTTAACATCAGAATTTATAATTTTCTAGGCTAGTACCTAATAATTTTGCTCCGGCGATCTATAGGAATAATTAATTTTTATCGCATTAGTCTTTTAGATTTTGATCTAATGGTAATTATTAGTAAATTAGTACATGCACACACAGAAATGAAACGTCATGGTTATCGTAAACGTGGAAAAGATCATATAATGCGGGACGCAGTAAATATAGTTAATAATAATTATTCAACAGAAAATATCCTAGAAGTCACATTTTAAAACGGATTTTTATCAAGGGATTGACTAACGGTAAGGATATAAACCTTTGGGGCCATACTTGATGTGGAGGATCGAGGAAAATGCCACTGGAGGGAATGTCCTTTTAAGCAAGCTATATTGTACTACTACAGATGCACTACGGTTGAAAATATCAACGCATTCAAACCTTTTTATTTACGTGTTCAAACCACAGGGGCTTGGCACAAAATAGGAGCGGCCAGAAAAATAAAACTCCGTGAGCGTCACTACCAACAATATTAGCCTATATAATAACAATAATAAGAAGGGCACCAATTTTTCCCAGGGCAAAAATTGCGCTTTTCACTACAAACAAACACTGCTCACGCGCTAAAAGTCCGATCATCTTCCTATAAAGCTCATTTTTAACTGCACACTTGCTTTGTTCCAGCAACACAACAAACACCCCACTTAACGCCCAACAAAAACACTTTTTTATACTTTAAATATGAAAAAGTGACCGTATTTCGCTAAACCAGTATTTGATGGATAGAAAAAGATCACTGCTTCGCTGATACAATCGTCCGTTTCTTTGTGAATTTACGCGCGAATCATAAAATGTTTTACCTTTTTGTAAACTACAAAGTTTCTTCTACCAAACCGATGCATTCATTTTTAAATTGTCGTAATAATTTAGCTGTGCGACGACGGAAAAGCCATCGGCGACACAAAACTACTCCAACGCCACCACCATTGGTATACAATCCCAGAATGCATAGCGCCAAAGCGTACGCACTGCAGTGGCACTTCTGACCAAACTTCTTTCGCATTGGTCACATTTAAATTACTTTAATTTCAAAACAAATTCTACAGTTCATAAATAATGCAAAAAAAATAAATAACGCGTGACATCAGAGAGACAATCCTTTTTTGTTAATTCAATAACATTACCAGCCATTCAGCCAATCGGAAGAGCGCTTACGGCAGAAGTGCGTACGCATTGGCGCTATGTATTCTGGGATTGTATACCAATGGCGGTGGCGTTGGAGATGTAATGGTTGTTTTGCGTCGCCGATGGCTTTTCCGCCGTCGGACAGCTAAATTATTGCGACAATTTAAAAATAAATGCAACGGTTTGGTAGAAGAAGGTTTGTAGTTCACAAAAAGGTAAAACAATTTATGATTCGCGCGTAAACTCACAAAGAAACTGATGGTTGTATCGGCGAATGCAGTGATATTTTTCTATCCATCAAATACTGGTTTAGCGAAATACGGTCACTTTTTCATATTTAAAGCATAAAAAAGTGTTTTTGTTGGGCGTTAAGTGGGGTATTTATTGTGTTGCTGGAACAAAGCAAGTGTACAGTTAAAAATGAGCCTTATAGGAAGATTATCGGACTTATAGCACGTGAGCAGTGTTTGTTTGTAGTGAAAAGAGCAATTTTTGTCCTTGGAAAAATTGGCTCCCTTTTTTTATTATTGTTACTATATAGTATTGTTGGTAGTGACGCTCGCGGAGTTTTTTTTTCTGGCCGCTCATATTTTGTGCCAAGCCCCTGTGGTTCAAACTAAGTTCAGGATATTCATTAGATTTGACTAAATTGTTTAGAGGTTTGCAAGGTTTTCGGTATGGCAATACAAATGCACTGCAATACATGAATACGGTTGGAAATATTGCCGCATTTCATACCGTTTCATTTACGGGTTCAAACCCAGAGTTCAGGGAATTCATTAAATTTGACTGAATTGTTTAGAGATTTCAAGGTTTTTGGTTTGGCAATCCAATGCACTGTAAGACATGAATACGGTTGGAGATATCAACTAATTTCAAACCTTTTTTGTTACTGGGTTCAAATTCTGGTTTCACAATAAAATGTTGTACAAAGTAATGAGGCAGGATATTAGCTGAGCTCACTAGGCTTGTGGCTTGGCTACAGTAGGGGCCGTGCTTTACCTGTTGAGCACATTTTATTGACTGGGGGGAGGGAGGAACTACTACCTCATTCATCTATGACGGGCTTTCCACTGGTGCACTGTAACCTAAGGTGCACTGTACAAAACTTGGTGTAATCGTGTGAACATCATCATTGTGTTAGGTATCTTATAGACCTACATTTTATAGGCATGCATTTCATAGGCCTACGTGTTAGAGGCCTACGTTTCATAGGCCTATTTTTCAGTACTTTATGAATCACCCTGTATATAAGAATAAGAATAATTTAATTCGCATAAACGCGAATGGGAACGAGGAAGGGACGATGCCACTGACACCCCGCCCAAATTTATAATGACGATTTTAAACACCAAAAACATGAATATAAAAAAGCACTACTTATCGGCGTCATTAACAAGGATAAATATTAAAACAAAATGGAGATGACAAGATAAAAACTCTTTAATCCTAAAAAAGAGCCTATATTAAGAAGAAATTTCTGCGTCGAATCAGAATTCAAAACGCTAAATAAATTCACAATAAAATATCCTCCTTAGGATTCGAAAAAACCGTTCAAAAGCGGCGTAAAAACTTGGTTAGGTACTGCTGTAGAAGACTGAGTTTAAGTGACTTTACAGAAGGGGCCTCAACAATAATACTCGGAAGAAAGTTCTAGGCTGCTGCAACACGATTAGCAAAAAAGAATTTTCTACAGTCAAGCTTTACATTACCGACCACAAGTTTAAATTTATGACCTGTAGTTATCGAATCCTTTCGGACTGAGAAAAACTTTAACGGATTAATATTGACGTTGCCATGCAGAATGGAATAAGTTAGGGTTAAATCTTGCCTCAGACGTCTTAATTCCAATGACTCAAGGCCAGTCCTAGAAAGTCTGTCCCTGTAGGGAGATTTTTAAGACCAATCAGAGATTTGGTAAAACGTCGCTGCACTCGCTCAATCATATCAATATCCTTTAATAAATATGGAACAACCATACAAAAATTTCAAAAAATAATAGTGGCCCATAAATCAAACTTCAAATTAAATGTTTCCTCAAACTCTACAGCACTGCCTTACTTCACTACATTTCCTGCATTACAATACAGCACTGCGTTAATAGATTTATACAGGCACATCCCCTACCCGGCTAAAAACAGGGAACACTCTACTATTATCTTTATGGAAAAGAACCTAGCCAGAATTAATTTAGAAACATTAGTTATCAAGTCATAACAACCTTCAGTTTATAATCACATTTCACTAACAATATAAAAGAAAACGTTCCTGTTATTAAGATACTTGGCATTTATTAGTGCAACAGGTGAACACCCCTTCCCTCAACAGCTGTGAGGATTGATAACAAATTTAACCCCCGACATTAGGTGAATGTGTATGTAACCTGTATTATACACAATATTATTCTTACAATAAGTTTGAAAGTTGGGCTATGGTTTTAATATTATTTATGTGTTTAATGGTTGAATACAGCTGTAAGGTTTCAGGTGTACTAAACAATACAGGAACACTGCGGTATATCAAACCTTACACGAAAGTTGTTTGTGTTTCTTTGTTGTTTTCACTTCGGATCAGTTAAACCTTACCTTAAACAACAAACGAGTTCGTTTTGTTTTCTAATTCATGATCCTTTGACATACCAAGTTGTTCTTCTGTACTCGTTGCAAACGCACTGAATTTCGCTTCCTTTGGTCGCTCATTCACTACAAGCCTTTCTGTTGGAAGTTGGTTTATCTGCAGCTCTCGTTCAGTGGTTTGTTCCAGGGACGGAAAACCAGGGTATTCAGGGTGTTCAGCTGAGGGCACTGAACAACACAGTACAGAATCGAATTGTAGATGAATT
>JAHWFP010135601.1:27163-61862 GCA_023313725.1 Lithobius niger | reverse complement strand
CAGTTCCGGTTCAACTTTTTTTCATACAGGAACATAATTGGCAAAAATGTTTAGCCAAGGACCTACAACCCTTCATATGCAAACGATTTAACCATAAAAATTTAAATAACTTCTACAATTTGCTGGCCCTTCTTCTAATCGAAATTATGAAAAATCAACTAATATTTCAGTCACTTCTGGCCAGACGCTAAAGGTGATAGGCATGACCCGTTCAAATAAACGACTGGACTGGGACGTGACGTCATTTAACAATAGCTCACGACGCAAGCTCCTTATTCTCCCCAACTGTATTTCAATAAGCAGTTAAGCATTAAATGCATAAGCAGTTAAAAATTACAAACAAAAACGTCAAGTGTGCCGTAAAAGAGTGGGTTATGTGATTGAATTTTCACTTGTTAAAATGTACACGGATAAAAATTGATGATTTTTAATTGAAATAATCAAGTGTGTACAATTGAGAAATTGCATCTGTTTAGGTGCTGTTGTGCTTTACGTTTTAAAATATATGATTCGTAAAGCACAACAGCACCTAAACAGATGCAATTTTCTCAATTGTACACATTTGATTATTTCAATTAAAAATCATCAATTTTTATCAGTGTACATTTTAACAATTGAAAATTCAATCATATAACCCACTTTTTTACGGCACACTTTACGTTTTTGTTTGTAATCAGTGTACCGTTTTTTTCAGCTATGGAATCGCACTACAAAGCTTATGCATGCAGTCGAGTGTTGCTGGCAACTTTGAAAACAATTCAACTCGTTCTGAAAGCCTGCATCTCTGAAATAAATACGCCATTCTATCGTTTCAAGCTGCGAATTTCGGCCACGAAATTAACAACGTAGCTTAAATTTGGTTTAAATCTATATCGTTTAACTGAAACACGGATCTTTCATTTCGCCCTACAGCAATCGGTTTTTTAGCAAAAACATAACACGTGCATGAAGAATGGACCTGGAGTTTACTGAGTGGCATTGTTTCTTAATTACAATTGTTAAAACAACGTGAAACTATCAAAATGATCGTTCAAGGTCCCGTACCTGCGGAACGGCTTGACCAATCGAAAAAGTGGTCTCTGTGAGGTTGAAGCCCAGGGTACTTACTGGCCTAGATCATATTTCAAATTTTAATTAGGTGCAGTAGTTTTTTCTGAAACTGTGTCAGCCAAGAACAAGAACAACAAGAAGTGAACAGTTTTCAAATTTACGTGAGGCTCCCTACTTTACTCTTGCACAGAATTGCGTAAAAGTAGGCACAAATATACCTCCTATACCTATCTACTATCTGGCCAAGTTTGTCGAAATATATTGAATAGGAATGGAGAAATTAATAGGTTTATAGTTTTGCTGGAGAGACTTCAATCATATATGTACACGGTTAAAACAATGCCAATCAGTAAATAATGCTAATCAGCCAACACAATTAAAGTGAACATTAAATAAATCCGTGCGTTTACAAGGAGATACTGCATAATAATAAGAAATACTAATCGTACGAAAAAAGATTACCACTGTCCTCAAAATGTAACGAAAGCCACAAAAACGTAATGGACCAGAAAACTAGATTGGTGTTTCCATCTCATAATGGCTAAAAAAAATAATAATAATGTCCAAAAAGATTTAGTATCTTCCTCAAAACAAAAATCTTTAGGATTCCCGCCAAGCACTTCGGCCGTGTGAAGTGATATCAAATGCCACGCTCTTTTGCCAAGCTAATCCCACCAACTAACACTATAAATGTTAAATGAAATAATTGAAAGTAGCGCCGTACGCAATTTTCATAATTTCATTTAACCTACGAACTATTACTAGGTGGTATTAGCTTGGCGAAAGAGCTTGGCGTTTGATATCACAACTTCACACGGCTGAAAAGCTTGGCAGGAATCCTTAACAAGTTTTGTTTTGGGGTAGATCTGGACTACTTTAATCGCTCTACTATGGGTATATTGGTTTCGTAGAAGAGGGGGTTTATTTTTTAGTCAGAAATTTTCTCTGTTTCAGACTATAAATGCAAAATATTTCTGTAGGTATTCTAAGGATAAAAATAGGTTTACCCATTCGGGCTGTGAAATGGGAAGTTGCGAGTTTTTCATTTGTAAAAAGCTTGTAACAGACTAGCAAAAATATTATGCTTCTGGGGATCAGAGACGGACAGCAGAGTTGTGTGTCATGTGGCTTTATTTTACACTGTAATTGACATAACACAATGAATACAATTAAAATATAGAATAACGGTTTCATTGAGGATGAGTCAAGGTAATAGAAAGGTAAGTTATTTGCTGCCTTCTCTGCAGCTATAAATATACACTTTTTGTAAAAACTAGAGCAGTGAAGCCAACATGTGTAGTGATCACACAGCAGTGACGCCAACATTTCCACCATTCAAATTCACTGGCTGTGATGGCAACTGTGTTTCTTTTTCTCGAAGTTATTTAGCACTGCACGAAGAGAACCTGTTGGTGTTGGAAATAACTGCTTATCGTACATGGTTGAGTGTAAGCTACCAACCCCGACAGGGTCACCTTCATGAAGTGCTAAACATTTTAAAAATACACGGTACCTGCCTACAGATGTTTTTCTCGTGAAAATAATATTTTTTTTGTACATGGGGCTAAAAGTAGGGGCTTCTTTTCTCTGCAAAGTAAGAGTGAAGCTAACATGGATTGTCATTAAATGATTTCTATTTTATCATTACAGAGGCAACGAATCTGCAGCACTTGTCTCTCCGAGGTTTAAGAAGTTGCCTATCCTCGGTTTAGGTAGCAGTGTGGCTACCCCACCTGAAGGTATTACAGCTGAAATTTTAGTTGTCAAAACATTCGATGAATTAAAGACGAGGGCTGCTGAAGTAAGTATTTCCGGAATCGATCATGAAACTCTGGAAAGAGGGCATTTTAATTTTCGTGAGGTTACAGGCTGCTTGGATAATTTTTTAAGTGGAGTTACTGTATTTTTTTTACACATCTCAAAAGTGGGTTTCTTTCACTTGAAACCTATACACCTACAAGAACTGGAAGCTAACAGACAACTTAACTCTACTAATTCTTCTTTTGTTGTATTACATCAACAAAATCACTTTTGTGCCAAATAAAGAAAAGCAGAGATTGTTGGGGTTTCTACCACGAATTTTGGTAATCATTGTTGTAGTGCAAAGGGTTTTCACAGCTACAATCTACGAAAATCCAACTGAGACAGGGGGAGAAAAGAAAGCGACACCATTGCCAAAAACACACACAGGAGCATCGTGACCAAGAAAAAATTTTGAAAAATGTAGCATGTTGTTACAGTTCATGTCCTAAGTAACCTGAAGGTAATAGGTAATACATTTGCTCTATAATAATGACTTTCAAAAATTCGTAGTAGAAACCCCAACATTCTGTACGTTTCTTTATTAGTACAAACGAGATTTTGTTGATATAATTTCCTTTAAACCAAAGTAACATGGGTCTATCGGCCATTAAAATCTTCTTTTGTAGTTTCTTGTTTCTTGTGTGCCATTTAACCTTACGTCAATGCCAGAGCTGTAGTATTAGTGGGGTAGATATGCTTTAATAGAACCTATTCATTCTTTTCTGTACCACATTAGCCAACATGACGACTAGTTTTTAAGCATTTTTAAACCAATCAATCCAGCACCTTGGAACCAATTTTTAGCCAAGAATAAAATAAGTTTGAAGCTAAAGCGAATTACCTTATAAAACTGAATTCTTCTTTGCTCTGTAGTTTTCAAGTTTTGGAGTGTTTACATAGACTCTGCACCGTCTTTATTTTTTCATTGTACATTTTCAGGCAAAAGGTAAAATAGTAGTGTACAACCAAGACTACATCAGTTATTTCGACTCTGTGGAGTATCGTATATTAGGTGCTACCAGAGCAGCTGAGGTCGGTGCAGTGGCTTCACTTATCCGCTCCATTACTCCATTCTCTATTGGCAGTCCACATGCAGGTTGGCAACATTACTCTGCCGATGTTACCAAGATTCCCACAGCCTGTATTACAGTTGAAGATGCTGAAATGCTTTGGCGGATGGCAACTCGTTTAGGTATTGCAAACACTGGTTGAGTTTAATTATATCATCACAGTCAGCACTGTTTAGAATGAACCTTAAGAAGAACAGGAAAAATGTTCATTTAACCAAAAGTTAATGGAGCCAACAATATAAACAGTTAGGGATTCATTTATTACTAATATTGTACAGGGTGTCCCAGACTGTACTCCTGTAGTTCATTGTTTAATAAAACGTGAACCACAAATGATGAGTGGGTGACTACCTGTGAATCCGGGTCCTGCTTCATCTGGAAGATGACCAGGAGTGGTTATTAACACTCGCTAAAAAACCTTTGAGCCGCAGATGATATCAATAAAAGTTTTTTTTTAACTGAATGCACAACTCGCCAAGTTTCCGCAACGGCTACTATATCCTCGTGCGCTGAGCTGTGTGCACACAATGCTAGTGAGGTAGATAAGTCTAAACTTCTGCATTTTAGTGAGGAAAGCACCAAATTTGGCACAGATGCTAATTTAGGTATACTGGACGAAATCTGGATATAGGGCCAACTGAATTTCTCAAACCGGAAGTGGAAACCGGAAGTGCCTATTTTATAAAAATATAAAAAAATAAAACAAAATATTCTCCACCACCCAACTGGTGAAAAGAAAGCAGAAGGGCTTGGGGCCTTTGATACCGCTCCCTAGATTATTTAAGGAATGTTACAGCAGATTGAAGATAAGAAACCGGACGTTTCAGAAACCTTTGAAGTGGTTCAGTGTTTAATAATTTTCGAAAAATGGGTAAAGAACTAGCATTTACCGTTTCCTCCCTCAAAGCATTCCATATTGGGACAACCCTGACTGAAAAAAAGTTTCGACGGCAGTCCAGACGTGATGCTGGAACCGCAAGTTTAAAATTATGACCTCGCGTACGGGAGATACAAGGCGCCAAATCAAAGAAAGGTAGATCAACCCCATTTAAATGATGAAGAACTTTATACGTGAGGACAAGATCAAATTTAATTCTTCTAAGCTCCAGCAATTCCAGGTTAAGCCTAGCTAGGCGAGTTGGGTAGTCCACGTTTCTAAGTCCAGGGAGGCCCTTCGTGAAGTGCCGCTGCACCATTTCAATCTGGTCTATGTCCCGTATCAGGTGAGGTGGTGACCAGACAGGGGTTGCATACTCCAGGAGTGGGCGAACGAATGTCTTAAAAGCCCATACCTTAATAATAGAATTATCCGAAACAAAGCTCCTATTTACAACCGCAGCACGACGAAATGCCGCAGTACAGATCTTCTGGCAATGTAATGATGATTTGAGATGTGAAGCAAACCAAACCCCAAGGTCCCGTACCCACAATAAAGGGCAAAGGAGTGAAGTCAAGTCAGGGGCGTAGCGAAGGCCAAAAATTGGAGGGGGGGGGGGATCAGACAGATGTGCCGACTTTTCCCTAGAAGCTAGGGGGTCTGGGGGAGCGCTGTTAGCTCCCCCAGTGGGGTCCGGGGCAGAGCCCCGGAAGCTTTTGATTTATCGTAATTTCATTAGCCATTTTTGGTCATTTTATGCAATCTGCCAGCAGAATTGTAAACTGTTTAATTCATTTCATTAAGTGGCTGACATGCTCGACCATTAATACTAAACAGTCATAAGAAAACATAGCAACCCATAAGACATGTGTGTGCCTATATCATTCAACCCTGGTTACGAGTGCCCATCTATTTCTACTACTCTTGCACACATTATTGGTGACGTTCCTTACTATCGCGATATTTTTTGGGGGCAAATAAAAAAATAAGTAGTCTGCCTTATTTTACAAAATTTATCGACGAAACCAACCAAGAGTGGGAGACTTTTTTTTTACGTTTTTTAAAATCTGTATTTTATAAAAAGCGCGCCAAAAAATTTCGTTTATTATGATACAAACTTTTACACTTTATATTTTGTTTTTTTTTTCCTTTTTCTTGTATTCCTTGCGTTTTTTTCTTGTGTATGTGATCTAACATAATTTTATTCTGAGTGCGAAGATTAGCTATCAATAAATGGTTTAACACTACGAAGGGTGCGGACTGCAGTTTCGTTTCACTTCAACAACCAGATATAACAAATAATAATAATAAAACAACGCAACGAAATGATTGCATGCACCAAAGGTGGAATGCCGCGTGCTGAGGGTGAGCTTTTGACATGTGGGTGGTCCTGTAACCAGGGCGTAGACGTTTGGGATAGGTTAGGTTAAGCTGTAACATAAGAATTTTTTTGCCCCTAGCTCATGGTTGCTGCCTTTTATAGACAGATCTGGCTGAAACAGATCTACTTCACCTCAAACGAAAAATGATAGAATCACACCGTTCGCACAAACAGTGTCTCCTTTGCCGAGTAGTGTTTTCATTCCAACAAGAAAGGCTGCCAAGCTTCTAGTCCCAACAATCGCGATCACTCAGTCGAAGCTAAACTCACAAGAATACTATAAAATCAACACCTAAAACACCCCAAAACCAAATAAAAAATATAAAAAATCGTGGTTCTGAAGAGATGTAATTTAATAAAAGCAAGCACCTTTAAGTTCAAAATTTAGTTCATCCACTTAAAGAAACTGCTAGTAAAATGATCCAATCTTTAAAAATAAACAGAGGTACATTAGTGAGTGATTTAAAAATTGTATCAAGTTTTCTTTTTTATTTTTTATTTTGATTTTTATGACACGAAGTACAAATTACTTGTTTGTGTCAACAAAAAAAAAAGTCGATGTCTAACCTAAACATAGAAATCGAATACAAACTGGTTGTATTATGTTTCTCGCAACAAATAAAAAGGTTTAAGCTTCATGCACAGTGTATTCCCGATTCGCCGACACCCGTTTCACCGAATCAACCAATTCTTTAAAAATTTAGTATTGAAGAAGTTAAAGATGCATTCCTAATTGGGAAATACGGGACGGAAAGCCAATGGGCTCGAGATTGGTTTAATAAATACGGATGCAAACCTATTTACGTTGCCTTTTGGACTTATATGACAGACTGCCTCAGCAGGGAATCGAACCCGGGACCTTTGAAATCCAAGGGCGGTACCCCGCTGAGGCAGTCTGACATATAAGTCCAAAAGGCAACGTAAATAGGTTTGCATCCGTATTTATTTTCCTAATTGGGAGGCATTTTGGATTATATGCGATATCTGATGTTATATGTTTAGCCGCAGCGAGTGCGGCAGCATAAGAAAGGCACGTCATTTTGGAAGAAAATATTATTCGGCAAAACGGGATTACAAGGCAAATGATAGTCAAGTTAATTATGGGAAAGAAAACAATATTAAAGAAGTTGTTGTGATTTCAATAAGACCGGTAATTTTTGGTCATTGTGCCGATTAAATAATTTACGTTGCATTCGAGTAAAAAAATTCTTGCACGTACTACTCTAGCCGTTATTGTTGGCCAATTGGAAATAAGCATCAGCGAAAATTATACCATAGAATAATGCAGTACAGTAAGCCATCTTTATGCACTTACGTTTCATTCCAGTGACGTGCCTCGGATTCGAACTGGCACTCCAGTCCATCACCAGATCCCTGGTATAAGGATGACTTACTGTGTATTTATTTAATTATTGCCGACATCATTAATTTAATTCATTTTCTCCCTCTGCTTAAACCTTCAACAAGATCTGCCGATTTTTCTTGTTCTTTTTCTTAGCTTTGGCCACTGTAAATGGGTTTTCAGGTGCTCCAGCAAGCTTCAGCCTTACTTTGGTGCCGCTGTTGCGTCTCCTTTCCTGTATTTTTCGGTAATCGTCATCAAACGTTTCTCTCTGCATTTTAAACACACTGACTGAACACACTGACTGAATGACCCTTGGTTGGGATGTAGTCGCTGGTATAGGGGAAGTGCCGAATGCGTTTGAGGGTGTGGAGGGAGGTGAAGTGGGTACAATAATTTCCTCGTAGGTGGGTTACAAACCCATTAAATGTCACAGTTAATGCTGCCTTAAGAAATTTAATATACCGTCTTTTTCCTCATGTGCGACTATTGTATTGGAAGCAAGCACGTGTTATACCGTAACGTAGTTTTTGGGGAAAAAAAGGTTTTCAGCAACACATTTTTGCCGACGAGGCTCAAAATTGCCGATTTTTCGTGCAACTTGCCAACATTGGAGGGGGGGTCCCCCCCTCCATAACCCCACGTGCCGACGCCCCTGAGTCAAGTTCATAACCTACACGGTGATTACTGCCACCTACGTGGAAAGTTTGACACTTAGATGGAGCCAGCGGCAGCTGCCAGCACTTAGACCAGCATGAAACCTCTTGGATTTGTGTAGCTAGATCTGTTGACGCCGTTTGGGGAAAGTATTTCCGTCCCCGATTTCAACTCATCAGCGAATTTAAAGCCATAAGTTTTTTCGTTTGCAATCTTTAGGTCATTTAAATAAATGATAAAGAGTAAGGGACCAAGGACCGAACCCTGGGGCACTTCGCATGGAACACTTATCCAGGAGGAGAATGTTTTTTCAATCGACACTCGCCGACTACGGTTGGACAAGAATGCCTTGATCCAACCCAGCAGCTCACCCGCGATTCCGCAACTGCTAATTTTAAGAAGCAACTTTCGGTGCACTACAGATTCAAAGGCCTTTTTGAAATCGAAGTACACAACATCAGATGGGATACCCTCATCAAGGGCACAAGTCCAGCGGTCAAGAATCAGAAGGAGTTGGTGGGTAGAGGAAGAAACCCAAACTGGTCCTGTGTGTATTATGGAATGATCACACAAATGTTTGATCATACTGTCCCGTAAAATTGATTCCATGACCTTGCACGCAATACAAGTGCAATCGGTCAGTAGTTGTTTGGATCAGAAGGTGAGCCCTTTTTGAAGACCGGGATCACATTTGCTTTCTGCCAAATACCAGGGAGTTCTCCCTGAGAGAAGGAGAGAGTAAACAGTTTTGCCAGAGGGTAACTAATTTCGAGAATTAAGTTTTTAAAGAGATATGCCAAGAAACCATCAGGACCACAGGATCTACTGGGTTTAGGTTTTTGTAAGGCGGAGATGACAGACCTCACAGGAAAACTTACAAAAGAGCAGTCGTCATTGGGAGCTGAAGGATTTCTAGGTAGACTAGCAGATATCCCATCATCGAGAATGAAGTTGGCTGCAAAAGTAGAGTTTAAGATGTCAGCCTTTTCAGCATCATCTGTTATGAAACCGCTGACATTTTTAAGAGGCGGAAGAGTCCGAGAGGAAGCATTAATCCTACGGTAAAGTTTAAAAAGAGCAGCAGTATTTCCTTCGCTGATAGCTGTTGTTTCCCTTATACAAAACCGTGCCTCCGTTTCCTGTGAATAATGCCTCCGAGTCTCATTATAAGAGTTTAACGAGGCCGGGAAGGGATTCAGTTTGTAGGCCCTCCAAAGCTTCAGCTTCATTTTGCCCAATTTTCTATTTTTCCCGTAGTGAAAATACCACTTTCTTTTGGAGGACGAGGCATTTCACGACACCATTCAATGTGCCTCGAGAGAATACTGTGAAAACTCCTCCAGGCAAGGTCGATGTCAGAGGAGACATTAAAAATAAGATTATCCCAATTTACCGAAGCTATTGACGGTTTAAGTTTGGGGATATTTAAATTTCCATTTACATAGGATTTTGGGCGATCTACATCTTTCCCCGCTCCGGAAGCAGTTAAATTTACCGCAAAGTGAACAACACAGTGGTCACTTCGACCGAAGTGTGCACCCACCGACAGGTCGAAGATCCCCCTCTGATCATCCATAAAGACCAAGTCAAGAATATTTTGTCCCCTTGTTGGGTGGTTAACCAACTGAAGAAGTCCAAGAGGGGCAATTTGCTCAAGAAAGTACTGATGGTGCTTGCTCGGGCCGATGAGCATGCCCAATCGGCAGTTGAGAGGTTAAAATCTCCCAGTAAAATATTTAAGTGCCTAGGGTTAAAAGAACGATTGATAAAATTGCAAAGATTAAGAATATCGAGGTCGACGTAGCTGTTTGGCAGATAACAGAGGGTGAACGTTACGTTATTTCCCGGCATACAGAGAGGACAATTCCCTCCGCATCATCAGCGATCTCCATGGTTGACATTTGGATGGCAATGCGGTATATTATCAAGAGGTCCCCAGCCCTACTGCCCCTATCTCGCCTAATCACCGAGTAGGATCGTAGATCCACAAGCATTGCGTCAGTGACGCTGTGATTCAACCAGGATTCAACAATAAAGATTACATCATAATCATCGGAGCTTATTAAAGCCTTAAAACACCCAATATTGATGATAACGCTGCGGGCATTAATTAAAATGCATTTAAGATAAAAATCATCCCTGGCTACCGGACTCGTAGGTATGGGTTTACTCCCTGTTACATAGATGGTTTTCCGTCACTTTCTCCAACAAGGGCAAATGAACACTCAGGATTTCATTCTGCAGCACTGATTTTCTCCGCGCAGTCAAATGTATGCCATCCCTGGCTAGAAGAGTATGGTCCTTGCAGATCGCATTATCAATTGATACGAAGGAATAGTTGTTCCTGACACACAGCTGTCGCAACAGGGAGTTTGTATGTATTATTTTCTTGTCACAGTCAAGGTTGTTAATGCCCAGAGTAGGAAAAAGACCAATGATGGAAATGCTGACACTTGGGTACTTCGCTCTTAATGCTGTTGCAAAATCCTGAATATGTAGTGCAATACGATTTGGTGTTTCATTTGGTATACTGTTAGTCCCAACGCAGATAATGCATGTTCCCTTTGGGTCACAACACTCTAAGACGTGCACTAGTTTGGAGGATAATTCAGCTGCTTTCATGCCTGGATAAGTTAAGGTCTTGGAGTTTGGGTAGCTACTGCCTCTCAGACCCCGCACATGTGAGTCACCGACAATGGTTGTTGGGGTGAGGCACCAAATCTGCACAGATGAATCTACACTCGACGGAGTGACTCCCCCACATAGTCCCTTCCTCGGACACTTCTATTGGTAAGTTTCCGTGAGTCACACTGACCTTCTTCAAATTCTGGCGTAAACATAAGTTCGTTATGTGTGGGTCCCGAATCTGTATGGCTTCCTTCTGGATTATGCAGGGAGGTGTCCCAACTGCTTTTTGGCTTGTATTTTTTCTGGTTCCTCTCCCTCCTCTTCGGACCGTAATATTTTTGTCAAGTACGAAGGGTGGTTGGGCAACAGGTGCGGATTGCTTGTTCCTCGAGAGGGGTTGATTGTCATTATTCCCTTAAGTTTCACATTTAAATCAAAGCACTTTCGGTTGTTACTGTCGCTGTCACCCTCCAGAGGAACCTCTGTCGAAATTTGGTCCCTTTTTGGGGACTCCTGGACCCCCTGGTGCTTCTCTCGCAGTGTGGCCAGGATGGTTTCCTCGAAGTCCAAAGCCCGCCGTTCCAGTCTTTCCAGGAGATTTTCTGACAGTTCTTCTAGAATTTTTTGTTGTTTGTGGAAGAATTCGGAAGTCCAAGTTGTAAAGGAGCTGCTGTATTCTCCGAATTTCTCTCCCAATGCTTGTTTTATCTGGAATGGAACTGAAGTAATATTGACATTTATTTCGGCGAGGTCTAAGTCCGTTTCAAGACAAAAATCGTCTAGCTTATTTAGTAGTTTATGTGAAACGTCATGGAGTTCCAAAATGTTCTTCGAACCCTCCGGACTTTCTAAAACCACTGGTATATCCATTTCATTCTTAGAATGGTTCTGGGGTGTACTATGTGAAGCCTGTTCAGCTGGCTATGGAAGCTGGAAAGTATCAAAATAAAGAGTCTGACGGCGATCCCTTCCTTTACTTATTTCCAATGAATCTGGATGAATGAATCTGATGAATTTTCAGCCACGAGACAAACCAAAAAATAACTTCACCAGTTTCCATCTATGGGGAAAGTGTTTAAAATGTGGCGCATCGTACCTTAATACTACTATTGACCTTTTTGCGAATCAAAGCTGACTGATAGGTCGCTTTAGGGCAGAAACGGAGGTCAAAAGTCAAATTTTAGACAAAAAATCACATATTTATCATTTTCTGCTTAACCTTTTGCTTTTACAAAGGAAAAAAGTGCTTAAAATGTGGCCTATCATACCTTAATACTACTCTTGACATTTTTGGGTATGACAGCTCTGATTGAAAGGGAGCTTAAGGGGTCAATCTAAGGTCAAAAAGTCAAATTTTGGATGAAAAATCACATTTTTGTCATTTTCTGCTAAACCTTTGCTTTTACAAAGGTAAAAAATGTTTAAAGTATGGCGCATCATACTTTAATACTACTGTTGACATTTTTGGGTATGACAGCCCTGACTGAAAAATAGCTAAAGAGGTCAAACTAAGGTCAAAAGGTCAAATTTTGGACGAAAAATCACATTTTTGTCATTATCTGCTAAACCGTCGCTTTTACAAAGAAACCATGTGTCAACATAATTAAATGAAATCGAATTTACAGCTTTTTTGTCTAAAAAAAATTTCCATGTTCGATGTTTTGGTTAGAAATTGCTTGAATATTACCTTAACAATGGCCACTCTTAATGACCAAACAAATCTCCACCTCCACCTCTGCCTGTGTTGGACTAGATCGTCATAAACTTGAGCTCTCAGATTGCTTTCAACACCAGAATGTTCTGTGGGTATATCAGGGGATTCTGGGAATTCAGAGCTCCAGAAGGTCAGTTTAGCTCTTCCTATTCCACTTTATGGCTGATAGGAGCATCTATTCTTCAGGGAATGCACCAAACAAATTTTGTTTCTCAGCTTTTCTGACACTAGACTGATGAATCGTGGAATCTTGTCATCTTATGACTTGCATTGAAAGTCAAGTGGACTTTTCGGTTGCAAACCAGGTTTATCTGTCCTTTACTTTTCAGGAACTATACAGATAAGGTTTATCTCTTCCTTATCTCCATCAGCCCCAAGCAGTTTCATCCAGACTGCTACATCCTTACACTCTCACAGCAACACAGATCGGAGCAGGACTCTCTACTCATATTAAGCAACAATCAGGTTTCTAGTCTCAAAACATTTATTGGCTGATAAGGTCTCATAGCACAACAATATTCAAAACATTAGTAGGCTGAGGATTTTCAAACTTCAGGTTGCTACACATACATGGAAATACATGGAATGACTTCTCAGTTTCAAACAACTATATGTAAAGATCATACGAATCCTTCAGTCTTAAGACATGCATGTAGCTTACATGTGCATAGCTAGATAATATAATACTCAGTCTTCCAACATTTACACAGGTAGAAAGCCCCACTTTGTGCCAGACAGCTTTACATGGTTTGATATCTATTTGAGTCTACACAAATGAGCTGGTACTAACTGCTGATCTCTTCTGCTACAAGCAGCTTTACTGAAAGCCTGTGATCTTTCATCCTTCTGCAAGCTACAGAAAATGGATTTATCTTTGTAACAACCATTAGGAACAACGGAGAATGGTAACATTCACAAATAAACTAGTTTTTTCTCAGTTTATGGAATGTTGCATAGAAAAGGTATTTTGTGACCACTTTAGTCCTGAAAACTTATACACCCAATGGATGTAGCTCCTCCTTAGTATTTAGATCTTTGTGCTGATACCTGCTTCTCCACCTACTTCTTGCCTTCCTTAGCAGTTACATGTAAAGGCTTAGACACAAAAGCAGTTCCTCTGATTTCAGATATTGCAAAGCGAGAATACATTTTATCAGCTGTAAATGCATACACAGAAAAGGTCTCACTACTTCTAAACATTCAAAGACCAACACAAAACACATAATATTTCTCTACAATGACTGTTCAGCAGAGAGGATCTCGCTTCTCCTTCTTAAAACACCCACGCTGAGTACCTGGTTCATTCTCGATATTTCAGCAGTTCAGAGAAAGAATCTGACTTTTCAGTCTTTATGAAGAATCTGGCTACACAGACAGGGTATAGCACCCACTCATGTTGTTAATACTTGCACATGTAATATTGCTCTTTTTTCTATCTTAGTCCAAAGACAGGGTTAAATGATTTTGCTCCTTAGTGCACGTGTGACTACTCTAGCCTGCAGGATCTGTCTCTTCTTCAGCCATTCAGCAGCTATAAAGCAATTCCTGGGTCTTCTTCGACCGTTAGACAGCTACAATACAGGGTTTGAGGTCATCTTCAGCCGTTAAGAAGCTGCAATACAGGATTCAGCACCTTTGCAGCCATTAGGCTGCTACAATGCAGGAACCGTATTTTCTGAGACATTAAGCAGCTGTATATTATGCATAGCTGTATAATAGGGTCTTTTTCAGCCATTATGCAGCTACGGGGCATTCATTAGCAATTATGTCTAAATCTTCTCCGTCAATTAGGCAGCTACAATACATCTAACTGGGGCAACTTCAGCTCTATAGCTAGCCTATAATACGTATCCTCTTTACCTATTAAGCAGCTACAATGCAGGATCCGGCTCTTCTTTAGTTGTCTTCTTGTACCATTACGCAGCTACTATATAGGGTACGGACCTTCTTCTGCTATATGCAGCTACACTTACAGGATTATAACTCTTTTACAGCCGTATAACTTCAATATAAAAAACCTGATAACATCCTTAGTATGTTTGATATTAGGTTGTTGTATGACGTTTAATGTTGCTGTCAGCCTATAAGTTACTTCACAGGCAAGTTGAACCATCTACTACTATTGTAGTGAAACTGATCTAAGGGCAAGTCGAACTGATAGCATGATCATACCGTGTCTTTAATTCTTGCATGTACTCCACATTTGTAGTACACTAGGCCACGTGATGCCGTAGTGGCTGATTATCTCACAATTTATAAACAAACCATTGAACCTGGCGTATTTTTTATTAGACAAAAAGGGATCTAAATTCGAAGTCCTTTAATTATGTTGAGACATGGTTTTTGTAAAAGCAACGGTTTAGCAGAAAATGGCAAAAATGTGATTTAAAAAAAAAATTTGACCTTTGATCATCGTTTGACCCCTTAAGCTACCCCTCAGTCAGTGCTGCCAAACCCAAAAAATGTCAGGAGTAGTATTAAGGTATAATGCACCACATTTTAAACATTTTTCTCTTTGTAACAGCAACGGTTTAGCAGAAAATGGCAAAAATGTGATTTTTTTTCAAAAATTTGACCTTTGACCTTCGTTTGCCCCCTTAAGTTACCTTTCAGTCAGGGCTGCCAGACCCAACAAATTTCAACAGTATTAAGGTATGATGCGCCACATTTTAAACACTTTTTACCTTTGTAAAAGCAACAGATTACCAAAAATGACAAAAATGTGATTTTTCGTCCAAAATTTGACGTTTTGACCTCCGTCTCACCCATAAGCTACATATCAGTCAGCTGTCATACCTTGAAATGTGAAGAGTATATTCAGGTATGCTGCGCCACATTTTATAGACTTTTCCCATAGATGGAGATTGGTCAAGCTATTTTTTGGTTTGGCTCACGGCTAAAAATAGGCACTTGTTTCCACTTCCGGTTTGAGAAAATCAGTTGGGCCTATATCCAGATTTCATTAGTATGCCTAAATTAGCATCTCTGCCAAATATGGTGCTTTCCTCACAAAAATGCAGAAGTGGCTTAGCTATTTTAGTGGCTTAGCTGCCCCACTATGCAAGCTATGCAGGGCGCACTCACAACAGACTTGTTAAGAAAATGGTGACTGTTCACCAAAATCCTATGTGCATTTTCTGGCTAGCAGAGTTAAATGGCGAAGTTCAAAGACAGTACCGTAGAGAATATCCTGGAAGTACCTAAGGTATCTACAGACAGACAAAGTGATTTCTAGGTTGATGCAGCTGTTAAAGTAAACTAGCCGTGTGAAAACATACAAATGTTAGCAACTGTCATGAAGGGGGAGCCTCCCGGGACTTGGTTGGTGCCATCACGAGTTCACAACTCACTGTTCGGGGCCAATAACTCACAACTCACACTGTCTTGCCATGGATACTCTGCTTTATTGCCATTGGCGTGACATCATGATTACAGCTCTGGCTTGGGTGGGGATATGTCTCTTGGTTCTCCTCCTACCGGCACCTGCCTTGACACTGCCACAACCATGATCACACGTCAGACCTGTTCGTACCTCTTGGAAGAAATGAGAGCTTGTCAGGGGCACGTTCACTAGAATCATGGTCAGCGGACGGACAGAGCAGAGGAAGCCTCGTCACATCCTTCCCAACCGCAATTATGTTGGCCTCCGGACAACATGACAAAAGTATACATTCTACCGAACAAGTTGACATACAGACAGTCAATGTTCCAAAAATTACAATTCAAAACTTAACCCACAAAAGCCTCTCTTTCTATCTGGTTGCACGTTTTTTCTTTTTTTTTTTTACAATACTCAAAAGTGAGTTCCTACCTGAGTCAACAATGCTGACAATTAAAAAAAATAGTTCTCTCCAGCAAAGGATTCCGGAATTCCGATGCGCCTCTCAAAATACATCTAGTCAAACACTCCAATTCCTAGCAACAATCATTGTAAGCAGGTAACGTTTCTATCTCTCACCTTCATTCACTTATCAAGTTACCAAAATGCTGTCGGAATGCAGTGAATGTTCGAGTGAGTGACATTTTTTTAAAATAAAAAACTCTATTAATTAAATGATAATTGTGTTCGTAATAGCCAACATAAAAACCTTAAGTCTGAAGCTATCAACACAGATGAAGAAAATTCGAGAGAAAAACAGTTGTACACACCAGTGTAGGCTAGCCCATTCTTCAAAACCAATTCTTTCTCTTTCTTTTTTATGCAAGAAAACAATGAAGAAGCTAGTTGCAGTTCCACTCTCACATGTAAACTTGGAGGAGTTTCGTATTTTTTTTTGTAAGCTTCTATCCAGCTTGAGGCATGCATCTTATTCAGACTCGGGTTACCTTTTGTCAGCTCACTGCTCTTCGGATCAAATGTTCTAAAAAAAACTGCGTTTTTAGCCCAATTAATCAATTTTTGCTAAAGCAGCAGCGTATACTGGAGGAGCATGCCGAGTCGCTGATTATGAAGGTTGAGAGCAGGGTGGCGGCTTTTGAGGATATTTTTTTAAAGAAGCTAGATGAAAATACTCGTAGCAGGATTAGCTTACCCCAGGATGCGGATGCACCGGTCGGTGGTGGAAAACAGTTGTTGGTGAATTTGAAGTCATCTTGCGATGGTGAGCTAGAGATCATATCGGTCCACTTGAACCATGAAAATGAGATTATAACACCTTCACCTACAATATTAAAACAACCATTCCCAGAGATTCGCAGAAATGTTACGGTCGGCAGGGAAAAATATCGCAGGAAAAATCCCATGTCTAGCTGTGCACCTACAGTTCAGTGCGGAGAGGTTAGCAGAACTAATCACAACCTTAATCATCACGTTAATGTATTGTGTGAGCAGCAGAATACACGTAAGGGAAACGTGCCACGGAGGGAGAGTTCGGATCACGAAACTAACCAAGACCTTGCAGGGACCAACTCACAGGGTGGTGGAGTGGATGTTTTTCCTGGTGGAACCTGGAATAGACATACACTTATAGTCGGATAGTCAGAGATTCTCATGTGCGAAATTTGAGAGGCGGGGTGCACCCACTTTCGAAAACATGGACTTATCTAGGACTTCAGGTGAAGGACTTGAGTGCTCGACTTGAGACGCATATTGGGGATATGGATCCAATAGGTTCACTGGTG
The DNA here is from genome assembly GCA_023313725.1 of Lithobius niger. Lineage (NCBI taxonomy): Eukaryota > Metazoa > Arthropoda > Chilopoda > Lithobiomorpha > Lithobiidae > Lithobius > Lithobius niger. The sequence continues at coordinate 44,219 of JAHWFP010135601.1, read as the reverse complement.
GTTAGTGCTGGAACTAACAGCATTGAAGAGGAATCTCCAAACAGAATTACTTCCATCATCCAGGATTGCCTGATCTCAGTGAACACGAAGTTTCCCAGGGCAAAAATCGCTGTCATCGTACTCTTCCCAAGATTGGGCTTGAAGCAAGGGGACCTAGACAAGAAAGTGATCCACACGAATATACTTCTTCGGCAGATGTGTGTGCGCTCCAATTTTTCTTTTATGTCCATGGACAGGGAAATATGCCAAGATCACACCCTACTAGCTAGAGACCAGCTACATCTTACCGCTAAAGGCAAGAAAGTATTACAATACAACCTACAAAAGGTGCTTGTTCCTCTGGAAAACCAGTTTGCTTAATTGGGGAAGACCCAGTCATAACTACTCGTCCAACTCTCTCTTCCTGACTACATTGCCTCAGCCTCGTCACTCCACGCCTTCAAGAGACTGTTGAATGAACGGTGTTTGAAAACTCATCTGCACCGCCCCGAATTTTGTAATTAGACGTTGTTATTAGATTTATTTTTATTACACAGAAAGCCGTTTTTAAATTAGTTTTTAAATTAGTTTGTTCTCTTTATCTTGACGATGTATCCATTGGTACTGATGTTACATCGTCAATCTCCAGCAAGTCGTTAGTGGTTTAATGGATGATCGTTTCTTGCCGTTTTGCTTCTTGAGGGCAAATGAATCTTATTATTATACATTTTTTATTAATTTTTTAAGTGTTGACAAATCCTTAGTTTTTAGTATTCACCGTAGCATATCTTGCAATTTTTTTAGCATTGATTTTACTTTTTAATTGTACAGCTTCTTTTTGGGCCTTTTTACACTTTTCACGCCCTTCCCATGTCCTGCACGTTTGGCGATGCCATCGGGGACCTTTGAGTCCCTGGCAGGTCTAACCTTGGTGGTAAGGCATTCGTGTCCCCAAACCTCTTACCATCACCATTCCTTGGCCATTTTTGTACACTGTACATAAATGTAAATGTAATTGTGGCTGGCTGTTAGTGACCTCTTGGTCCTTGCCAGGCCTGTTGCTATCGCAACAAATATTGTTATATTAACATCCACCGTTGGGGAACTCTCTTGCACTGTGTTCAATGCACGCAGTATTAAGAAAAATGTTGGGTGTTTTAATGATCTTGTACGCAGTGAGTCTTACGACATTATTTTTGTTGTGGAGTCATGGCTCGATGCTAGTGTGACAGATGCTATGCTTTGTGACACGAGGGTGGGCTCGGAGGGTGGGCTTCCCTCTCATAAAATTAATTTCCTGCTATGTTACCTGCCTAATAGCTACATTGACCTTGAAATTGTGAATCTCTGTAATTTTATTCTAGGGTCGGTTTTAATTGAGTATGAAACAGTTTTACTCGGTGACTTTAATCTTTCAACAGTAGATTTGGATAGAAATTGCGCCAGAGACCCTCACCATGCTTTGTTCCTGGACTTAATTGTGCCACTAGGCTTGGTCCAGCTGGTGGATCATCCAACCAGAGGAAACAATATTCTCGATCTGGTCCTAACTAGTGATGAGAGACTTGTCTACGACCTAGTGGTTGGAGGCCATTTTGGAAACAGTGACCACTGTATTGTTTTTTTTAAGCTAAACCTTTCTGCAAATCTTCTTAGGTCTGACACAGGAACACGCACAAGGTTGGCCAAGGGAAATATTAATTTTAATCTCTTACATTCTTCCCTGGAAACAGTAGACTGGGACTCTGTGATCTTCCGGGCTCAGCCTGACATTGAAAACTCATGGTCTTGTTTCTCTAGGATACTTATGGGACATATTGAATTAAGTCGTGAACTGCCGTGACCCTTGGGTAGGGGTAAGTTTTTTGTCCCACGTTCTATTATAAAACTGAATGCCGTCAAACTTAGGCTTTGGAAACGTTACAGGTCTGATAAACGACCTGAAACACTGCGTGCTTACAATATAGCAAAAAAAGCCTATTCTGACATAACTGAATCATGGCATAAAGCCAGAGAAATTGCTGCTATCAGGGAGGGTAGCCACTCGGCTCTTTTCAAGCTTTATCGCAGTCGTACTTCAACATCCCGAACCCTTCCACCCATGAAGGTAGGATCTGAATTCATTATGGACACTGGTGAAAAGGCCGAAATATTTTGCGATATCTTCGCATCTAATACAATCATTGACGATGGTAACCAAAGCCTACCGGCACCACAATTACTGGGATCTTATATTCCATTTGCCACTGTCCAGTTCACAGAAACTTCTGTAGTAACGACCATAAAAAAATTAAAACCTAGTAAGTCTTGTGGACCAGATGGCTGATCGGCCTTTCTTCTTAAACAGCTGGGAAATGTCATCAGCAAACCTCTTTCGGTTATTTTTTCGCGATCCTTTGCCCAGACCAAACTCCCAGCTATCTGGAGTAAAGCTAATGTGATCCCAGTGCTAAAAAAGGGTTCAGCCTCTGACCCATGAAACTTCCGACCGATTGCCCTTACCTGTGTCGCGTGCAAGATTATGGAGTCAATAATCCGCGATGCTATTCTTAAATTTCTGATTGATCATCAGGTGATACGCCCCGATCAATTTGGGTTTCTCCCACTTCGATCGGCTACTCACCAGTTGTTAGCAGTACTGGACCGGTGGAAAAACTCACTGGATGTTGAAATTCCCTCTGATGTAATTTATTTTGACTTTAGTAAGGCATTCGAGTCGGTTATTCATAGGAAACTGCTTCTCAAAGTCAGTAGTTGTGGTATACAAGGTAAACTGCAGGGTTGGCTTTCAGCTTTCCTGGATAGTCGTACCCAGCGTGTGTTGATTGAGGACACACATTCGTCCTGGTTAAACGTACCATGCGGAGTACCTCAGGGCTCAGTACTCGGCCCGCTGTTGTTCGTAATTTATGTCAATGACCTTAAGTTAAGCAATGAAAGCACATATGGATTTAAGTTTGCTGACGATCTGAAGATTGGTGCCGAAAACATATCATCTGGCCCATCCCCTGAGCTCGAGTCACAGATCCAAAGCGTTGAGTGGTCTAATACTTGGCAACTGCCTATTTCCGTCCCAAAATGCTTCACTTTCCATGTTGGAACTTTGAATCCAGGCTCCGATTATTCCCTGGACCATGAGCCTCTGCCTCATTTCACTGAGGTGAGGGATTTGGGGAACTGGTTTACAGGTAACCTTAAGCCCTCTCTCAACTGTCAGAAGGTTTCTGCCGCGGCTTTTCGCCGTTCGGCGATTGTTTCAAGATGCTTCACTTCAGGTAGTATCGCGAAGAAAGTCTGGGCATTCAAGGTTTTTATGCGCCCCATACTTAAATACGCAACCCCAGTCTGGTCGCCACATTTGGTCAAGGATATTGATCTCTTGAAAAAGGTCCAGCGCCGGTTCACAAAGCAATTGCCGGAATTTCGGGAATCGAATACAGGGATCGTATTTCCAGACTGGGGCTTGAGTTGCTGGAACTGCGCCGTATAAAATCTGATCTTATTTTGGTGTACAAGATCGTTCAAGGATTGATCTCCATTGATCTTCCATTCTTTGATTTTGCCCCCAACATAATTTGTACCAGGGGCCATAATTTGAAACTGGCTGTTCAGGCTTCTCGCCTTGAAGTGCGTCATTATTTTTTTCAATTAGGGTAGTCCCAATTTGGAATGCACTCAGGACGGAGACTGTAAACGCTCCGACTGTTTTTGCTTTTTACAGGTTTCTCACAACGGAAAGGCTAAATGTGTTCCTGAAACGGCCGGTAGACAGTTTGGATGTGAATTAACCAGCCTGCCACCCCCCCTTATCTCAAGAATGGTGTTAGTGGCTCCTTGCCCTTCCGTTATCCTACCACACAATAATGTGGTGAACCGATTTATTTATTTATTTATTTATACATCTGGTGGCGAACAGCAATTCCAACACCTGAACTCAACTCAGACCATGCGTTAGCCTACCTTCTGTTTACCTTATAAGTTTAAGTTACAAAAGAATTAACTAGGATAACACGGGAATCAGACTCGTCTAGTAACTGAATGAAAGGGGGAAGAATTTCTCACAAACTGGCGAAACGAATACGGTTTCACTTAAATTAGTTTCAGAAATTAGAAGAGCTGCAAAATCGTTAGGTTGAGGAAAATCACATATGTACAGGATAATTACACAGCAGCATCGCAACTACATACTTAACCTTTGCTAAAAGTATCTCGTAATCACAATCTGCAAACGTCCAAACTTAGTGGACTGAAAGTATAAGAAGAAATTGGCACGCTCAGAAAGCATAAGTATGATGCACATGGTGGTCTCGCTCCTGCTGAATGTGGCAGAAAATTTGTCACATTGCAAGCCTGACGACAAGACACTACTTGCAAACAATATTGGAACGGACAGTTTGTTGTTATTTTTACTGGCTACAGATGAAGGTTTCTGGTCACCAACTATGCTTAAGGCCACAAAACTGCCACAAAACGGCCACAAAACTTGTAAAATTTGTACCGTCTTACCGGTGAGAGAATTTCACAGCATTCAACTGCACAAATACAGGCAAACGACAGGGCTTTCCATCTTGTTTCATGTTTGCAACATCACATTTCTTCTTGGATGGTCGGTGACCACCCAAATGAAACATCACTGTTGGGAGGAGACAGAAGACGAGAACTACTTTTTCTCTTTGAGGGGGGTGTGAAAATAAACCAATGACTTGCACTATGGTTGTCATGAAGCTTCACATACTGAGGGCTGCTTATAGGGGGTTCATCAGAATTGCATCCATCTGCCTCTACAGCACAGGATTTGGGCCACAAAATTGCAATTTACCCATCACATGATGCATGCTGGAATTTTCAACATCGCAGGTGGTGACTGAGTCGACCGTGGAGTCAAGCTGTGTGGTTCGTCTTCCAATATTTGAGCATTGTCACTCATCTGCGACTGAGAAAACGCACTGTACTGACACAGTAGATAATTCACCGAAACTGTCATGTTGCATCGTTGTGGATTCAACAATCTGTAGTAAACTCAGCCAACTTGCAGATCATACGCGTAATTTTTTTCTGTCTCAAAACTCGCATCCTGCAAAATTGGTTGGCAAGTTTCTTCCTTTAGAGGTGGAAATACTCAGTGCTGAATATGGAGCCAGTCACTTCGTTATCCGCAGTCTGCACTTTAAACGAAGGTTCACAGTTTGGTGCAAGTTTGGGATCACAGCTTACGGTTTTGCCTGCTGCACAGGTGGGGGCGAGAGATTGAGGGGGAAACAAAGTCACTGGGTGGAAGCACTGATGGCGTAGGTTGAGTGCCAGCCAGGGAAACGTTGTTTACACTTTGACTCTGCCTAGTGTCAACATACTGCTGCAGATGTGCATTGAATGACAAGAGTTATGAAAACATGTGCTTACTGTCTTCTCAATAAGCTTTATGGAGAGGCAGCACAGGACATCTTGAGACGAAGTTTCGGTATCCACATCACTTTCAGTGGGGGGTGGGGCCATTGCCTCCATCCTCAACCTTGTTGTTATTGGAGCCACTCTTGCAAAGAATTTTCTTAGGCAGTGTCTACTTAAAAATGAGTGTCCTGAAGAAGTGGTGAACTGTTGCAATCGCACAGCACAGCACTTTCAAATAGCCTGAAGACAGGTTGTTACAAACTTAGTGTAATGTCTGATGATCTAACAATAATAGGACATAATTACAATTGTGGGTTGTAGTGAGCACAGCTGTCAGAGCCAGCTGCAGGTCTATTTATTAACTAGGTTTGCTATGCACTATGGGTATGCGTAGCAAATACTACAACAGGATTGGTTACATAGGAGTGATGCTGGTCAGGTGACCAGCATAGAATTAGTATCAACTAAACTACATAGCAGTGTCTATACACAGACACTACATTCACCTCCTATAGATAATGAAGTACAGAACACACATATTGATACCTACTCTAATTAGTACAATACCTACTATATAACAATTTTTTGTATAACACTAATCTAATTGGTTACTAATAACAACATTCTGTAAATTCATTATCCATAAATTAGTAGATTAATATCCCTAAATTTTAAGAACCTACTATTTCCTTCCCCAAAAATAAAAATTTTTTTTTTTAAGGACCAAAAGGACAAACCAATCAAAATAGCAACCCATTCTGGAAAATGGTGCAAAATAAAAAAAACCGCACCACCAAAGCAAGCAAAAGGTTACAAAAACACTTTCTTTTCAAACAACCCTTTTGCTAAAGTTAAAATACAAAAAAATAATCATACGCAAAAATTAAGAAAAAAAAACTTGGCAACCCCCCGAACCACAACAAAACAATCACTGAAACGTCCAAATGCTGAGGCTTCACAACTGATCGCTGCGATCTGCGCAATCCTAACGGACAATTAACGGCGAAGGCCTGTCAACAGTTCGTGTGCGAAGGCTGGGGAACATCCGACAAAATGACGGCATGCTAGCAACGCTCGGCAAAAGCCGGGAATCGTCGCATGACGATGACGCGAGGCACTGGCACGAGGGGAATATTATGGCGATCGCAGGGACTTTCAACGGGGAAATTCGTGAAGGCGACAATAGCGGCGTAAAATCCTCATGGTGTTTAACTGGAGATAATACTTGATTAGGAGACACGTTCTGTGGGGATTACTTTGGATTTTTCTGTGGGATTAATTGTGGCATTACAAACTACGTCGACGGCTTGACGGCGCGGCCTGTACTAAAACGTTTTCGGAGGCCTTAACCACACTATTCGATGCACAGAAAATCGGATTCTCACTCCAAATTTGCGTATCTCGATTCTGATTGGATACAGGATAACACACCGAATCGACAGCTACGCGACTGCGCAACTGGAAACCGGACTTCGTGACAAGAACACGGTTTTTTGAACTTATGTATTCATGCGGATTTAAACGTTTTTTAACGCAGCCAGGCAAATAATTTTCCAACGCGTTAGGCTTCAACTCTGTGCAGGAAATTCTATCGCTAACTCGGTAAGTGTTCTCGCACACGCTAGCTGTTTTGGAGGACGCTCTTTCCTCAGCAACACTTAGGAACATTAGAGTTAATCTAGTGGGAACGTTTCATTTTAGGAATGCATCTGAAGGCGACACACCTGTAGTGCAATGAGGAATATTCCTAGCCTGTAAGAGGAAATTAGTCAGTGCTATTTCTAGTGTATCACCATTAGTTAGGCTAGCATTTAAACTTCTTTTTAATAAACGAACCAGCTTTTTAATAGCATAGTTTCGTACCAACATGTAACACTTTACGCCACATGAGGTACATTGCACATTCTTTTAAGTTATTCTTGAATTCGGCACTTTTTAGCTGCGGACCGCCATAACTAAACAATTCTTCACAATTACCATATATAGCAAACAAATTCCGTAGGATATGAATAACGGCTGCACTTGTCATAGTTTTCATTCATAAATGAAAGGAAACTTCGTTTGTGCGTCAAGAACCACTAGATAGTTTTTACCATAGAATGGGCCACAAAAAGAAACAGTAATTCGAGACCACACAGACCTCTCCCTTACAAACTTTTTAGGCTTTTTAGGCATAGCGCTAATGTTATCTTGTTTTTCCACAACAGGCATATTCTGATGTACAGTATTTGCGTTATCAGGTAAACATTCAATATGATAAATCTCTGCACTGAAAGAGTCAGTTTCGTCAGATTCAGATAGTTCCTCCCCAACATTACATCCAGTGCCGTCCGAATCGCAATTCGACGATTCTTCAGTATTATGTGCTTTTCTGCCTGAATATTTATGATTTTTCTTATCAGCTGTCTTTACCGTTTTTGGTTTATGAGAAGAAAGGGTCGGTGCTGGCTTGCTAGACCTGCACACGACTTAGGTGCCCAACATTCCCGCAGGCCGAACACTTATGTTTTCGTACCTACAGACAGCTTTCCCGTGTGAAGACCCGCTGCAACAGAAGCACGCATTGTCATTGTTAGACTTAACTGCATGAATCTCAGACCCCTGAAAATGACTTATATTTCTTTCTGCCAGTTCTTGAGAAAGGGCAAACTTGCAAGCCGACTCAAATGTGACAACAGCAGTATTCAATGCCAACAGAGATTTCAGTGTATCAGAATTGCGTAAGCCAGCGAATAAATTGATCTCTCAGCATTGTTTCCAGCTTTGTTCCATCAGCAGGACCATAACTACAGAAAAGGGTTGACCTCTTTAGTTCTGTGATATAATCCGCTATTGACTCGTTTGCATTCTGCTCCATCTTCTGGAACTGAACTCGTTCACAGAAATAATTTGGTTTTGGACAAAGATAACCTGTCAACAAAGTGTTTATTTGAACTAACGTTTTAGTTGCTGGTACATCAGGTGCACACAAGTTGCGCACCAACCCATAGGCTTTAGCACCTATGCTTGTTAAGAGCAACGCTACTTTCTTGTCGTCTGGAACGTCAAAAGCAGAGAGATATCATTCGACTCGTTCAAAATAAACGGGCCAGGTTTCAATACCTGAATCAAATTCCTCTAACTTTCGACCTTGAATTCTAAGCTGCATGGCCGGAGGCGTATTACAATAGCTTACAAACTTAATTAAAAGTCAAATGCGTAAGAAAACGACTTTTCACAAATCTGTAAATTCCCACCTGAATAGGCCTTCGTTGCACACAGCAACAAGAAGGACTATTAAACTAGGCTACCGAATAGACATCCAAACGGCTTCATCCCTCTTAAACTTAAACTAGGCCTTATAAATTTAAAGAATTTTAACTGGGACACAAATTTCAGCTCTTGCTTAGCCTCTTACAAGATACTGCTTCACTTAACATAGGGTAATAACTTTTTTAACCTATGCGTGACCGGCTAGGTCACTCTTAAATTAGGTCACTCTTAATTATCGTTCCCAGCAATAATTAATAAATTTCATACTATGAACCATATTATTTTCAACCAAACCGGTTCCACTACCAGCGGCAATGCCTAGTACTCACACAGATCGCAACACACTCATGCAGTAGTTATGACCAGCATTAAAATTTGCATTGCAACCCCCTTATTTGATAAGGCCCAGTATACAAGCTTTAAAACGCTGCATAAATCATACTTTAACTGGTCAGCTAAGCCCAGTGATACAAATTTGTTCAGCACGCGCTACTATGCTTAATAGAAAAAATATCACTACCACTTGATGGCTAACATTTTACTGGTTTTAATATGTTCAATTTTAGTAGTCACCACTTTTTACTCAGCACTTGTACACTCGCATAAGCACTTACGTAAATTACAATTTTCTCTAGCTTTCACAACTGAAGCAATTTTCTTTAGCTTTTACAACTGAATCTAGTTTACACCACTTTCACAGGTTTTAAACTCAACCTTTTACCAAATACTTTTAAACTTTTTTAAGGTTATTACTTGCCTGAACGTTTGGTTATCAGCATTTAAGCTAAATTCCACGGAATTTAAACCACTACACCTGCATTTGAGCATAAATTTTCAATAAACGTTATCACACACACAATTTTAACATTTCGATATGGCTACTCACAACCAAGCTTAACCCTTAGCACTGCTAATTTCCTCAGACAGGCTATTCCTCTTATTTGCACCCAACCCCATGCCGGTGCCAACGATAGCCTGTCCTTTGAGTAATGGAAAGTCTACATCTGACCTGAAATCCGCCGGGCTGTCCATGTTACCAAAGCTGCAGTCCCCGGTCCTATGGAAATTCCAGATGTCTTGCCGCTACGAGGAACTGCAACCCCAGCTACTCCAGGGGCCAATTCATTAACTCGCAGCAGCCCTTCTTTCAGGATACCGGAAGTAAGAATTTAGTGAATAAATCACTTTAAATTAGCTTCAAAGTTTAGCTTTAAATTTCCTATTACTCTGACCGTTCCCATACCATGCACGGGCTTCAGTCCAAAAGAGTAATGGATTTTCTTTTAAGTTACATTTTAAATTTAAGATACTTATATCCCACCCTCATCGCCAATGTAATGTCTGATGACCTAATAATAATAGGACATGATTACAATTGTGGGTTCTAGTGAGCAGCAGCTGTCAGAGCCAGCTGCAGGTCTATTTATTGACTAGATTCGCTATGCACTATGGGTATGCAAAGCAAATACTACAACAGGATTGGTTACATAAGAGTGATGCTGGTCAGGTGACCAGCATAGAATTAGTATCAACTAAACTACATAGCATTGTCTGTACACAGACACTACACTTAGGGTTGTGCACAAAATTAAAAACCTTCCACCTTACCATAGATTATAGTACATTTCCTCAGAGTAATCAAACGGAGCGTCGTCTTTGCCGGTGCATTACCTCTCCCAGTCTAGTTAGCACTTCAGTAGCCCAGTTTATTATCAGCAAGTCGTGTTTCTCTTTGCTTCCCGGCAATTCGATAGTCTCTGCCGAATATTTCTGCTTTTGGAAGTGGCGCACCATGGTCAAAAATTCATGTGACCACGCACAGCAGGCAGTAATGACACAGGAAAATCGTAAAGAAACTCAGTAATTACTTAATTACTTAAAACAACTGTACAACTAATACTGCAATGGGTACACAAAGTCGTTGGAAAAGCAATCTACCTATTCGCTTGGGTGGGTCCACCACCATCATGGTTTTCACTCGACAATCTACCAATCTCCAACTTTGTAGTGTCTGGCTGTAGCCTGCACTATTTAGTCTATTATAATTACTAGTCATATGACTTATGTTGTAATACGTCAGTCACCTGTCTTGTTACAGTGAGCCAATCACCTGTATCATGCATACATACCAAGGGTATTAAATAGGCATGTAGCTCCCTTTAGGAGCTGCTGCTCACTTAACCCACAATATTGTAGTAGTGTCTTTGCTGGTTAGGCACACAAATACTACATTGGCAACGAGTGGGATTTACCATCAAGTTTAAAATCTTAACTTTAATGTTAACTTTAATGTTTATGTTAACTTTATGAGTTGGCCCCTGGGGCAACTTGGGCTGCACTTCCTCGTAGCGGCAAGATGTCCGGATTTTCTCCATTAAACCAGGGACTGCAGCTTTGGCAATTTGGACAGACCGGCGAGAGAACAGGCCAGGAGTAGATTACCCATTTACCAGGACAGGCTATCTTTGGCACCGGTATGAGGTTGAGTGCAACACAGGAGTAGCCTGTCTGGGGAAATTAGCAGTGCTAAGTTTGGTTATTGAGTAGCCAGTGGTGAAACGTTAAAACAGTGTGTTTAATAACGTTATTGAAAGTTAATGCTTAAATGCAGGTGCAAATGTTTAATTTCTGTTGAATTTAGTTTAAATGCTGTTAACCAAACGTTCAAACAAGTGGTAATGTTAAAAAGGATAAAACTATCTTGTAAAAAGTTGAGTTTAAAATCCGTAAATGGGGTGTAAACTAGCTTAAGTCTTATAAGCTAAAGTCGAAAATTATAAATTACGTGAGTGCTTTTGCTTATTTGCAAGTGCCGAGTAAAAAGATTAGGCCTACCAAAATTAAACATATTAAAACCAGTAAAATGTTAGCCATCAAGTGGTAGTGGTATTTTTTTCTATTAAGCATAGTAGCGCATGCTGAACGAATTTGTATAACTGGGCTTAGTGTGATCTATTATTGTATTCTTTTAAAGCTTGTATACTGTGGCTTATCAAATAAGGGGGTTGCAACACTTAACTTTAAAGCTGGTCAAATTGATTATTAGAGAGAAGTCCGGTCTGTGTGAGTACTAGGCATTGCTGCTGGTAGTGGAACCGGTTTGGTTGTGAAAATATGGTTCAAAGTAGGTAATTTATTAATTATTGCTGTTGACAATGATTAAGAGTGACCTAGCCGGTCACGCATTGGTTGAATTTCTGTCCTATGTTAAGTGAAGCATTATCTTGTAAGAGAACATCCAAGAACTGTTATTTGTGTCAAAATTAAAATTATTTGAATTGAAAAGGCCTAGTTTAAATTTTAAGTGGGGAGAAGCCATTGAATGTCAATTCGGTAACCTAGTTTAACTTAGCTAGTTTGTATAGTCCTTCTTGTTGGTCGGTGCAACGAAAGCCTATTCATTTTGTAATTTAAAGTTTGTAAGGCATTTCTTATGCACCTGACTTTCTTAAAAGTTTTAAGTATTAAAGTATGCTGGCTGCGGCTTTTTTTATAATTGTGATAACACCTTCAGCCATGCCACCCGGAATTCAAGGTCAGAAGTGAGAGGAATTCTGTGTGTACCACAATATTATATTTAAGTGTATTTCTATACCTTTATGTAGAGGGCACTTTAGCTGCCACAATTGTAATACCCCAGATAAGGTTAATAAAAACCCTGAATACCTTTGGTTCAGGGCCACTTGTTAGTCCTTTGATCCCAGTTTGTACCTCCGTCAATTATACTAGTTAAGCAGTGTAATTTAAAGTAATGTAAGCTAAATACATTAGTGTCGACGAGAGATCGGGAGATTTAACTCTTCATTGATTTTAAAGTCCTAAACTCAATTATGTTAGGCGTAAAGTTTTCCAACTGCCTTTTTCTGGGAGTGGTGGAGGATGTTGTCGACGCAAACTCGCCATTCTCTGGGAACCACAAGGAATTCGTGGGTACAAGAATGAGAGCAGCCTCTTCATGTATAAGGTACTGTTTGTTAGTTGTTCTGGAAGTTTTCTGGTTATCCAGGATAGTCCGGGCCATTGTGGGAAACTTTATTTTTGTCGGCGCTATGGCGCGCTTAAGCCCTTCGCTTTCAAGTTCGTTGTGCAGCTTAGGTTCTGCAGGAAGAGGCGGGCGGCCGGCGTTACATAGTGTAAAGATTTGTAAATCTCAGTTGTGCGAGTTTAATTCTTTAGTGGCCAAAAGTTGCTCTTGTGTAAACAAGATTGTTTTGTTTAATAACGGACAGTTGATAATCAGTTTAATTTGTGTAAACTAATTAAAAGCTACTTAAAAGATTTAGCAACACATACTATTTAAAAGGTTTGAAGGCTAGTATGGCGAATTTAAAAGAAATTAAAAATGAAAGTCTAAAAGATTTAAAGCTTAATTAGTGCTGTTTACAAATTAAAAGGTTTATATTGTAGTATTTGAATAACTACATACCTTAAGGATTTAATTTTGTGAAAGCTATTATGTTAAACTAGCTAATTAAAAGATTTAAATACTAAGCTATGTGTGCGACTTAAATAAAGCCTTGTTTGTCTTAAATTTTATGGGTAAAATGTATTGCTGTGTTAAAAGATTTAGAACTAGGCTACTTTGAAAGATTTAAGTCAGTGTGACCTGCTTAAAAGATTTAATATGCCTAATGAATCTAAAAGATTTAATATGTAATGCTGGTTAAGTGTTCTGCATATCTTGACAGATTTGGAACTAGGATATCTTAAAAGATTTAAGTCAGTGTTGATCTGCTTAAAAGATTTAATAGGCCTATTGCATCTGAAAGATTCAACGTTGTAAAACCGGGTGTAAAGCATGTTAAAATATTAAGAGTAAAGGCGACCTTAAAAATTTTAAGTCAGTTTTTTATAAGCTGATTAAGAAGATTTAATAAGCCATGTTTATAACTTAAGGAGTTAGAAGATGTAAACCCATTGGTGTAAAGCTGTAATGCTAACTATGCTGTGAAAAACTTCGTTAGAATGTACCTTTAATTTAGGAAGACTTTACGAAGTGTTGTCTTAACTTTTGGTTTGTAACAGCCATGTGTTATTAGCCGTGGCGTTGATAAATTGTAAATATTAGCATTTGGGATAAGTATGTTGCTTAGGCAATGTCGTATTTCATCAAAATCGTAAGGGGTTTTGGTTAAGTTGGACTGGTTTGGGCCGTAAGGGGTCATGAGCTAAACAATTTAATTGTTGTTTTAAAGACTTAATGTGTAGTTTCGGGTCGATTTGCTTAAACTCATAAAATGTGCTATAGCCTAATGTAATCAAGTTTAAGTATTGTTTGCTCCTATTGTTGTTTACTCCTATTCAAGATAAGCTTGAATAAACTGTCCAACTAAGTAATTAGTAATTAGTGCATATGCGTAATTACAGAAAAGTGAGTAAGTTATGAGGTAATGTGTAGCAGTAAAAACAGTTGAGTTTACTTGGGGAAAGGAACAGTATCCCGTTTTTCCAGAGTATGTAGCAACTGGTAGACTCAACGTTTGAGGTGCTAGTGTGAGCCAACATTTTTTTTTGTGGTGTTGGTAATGCTTACTATTTGAAAAAGTAGTTATAAATGCTTGATACAGGAGTTATAATTTGTATAGCAAATGCTTTAAACTACCAATTTACTATGCTCTATAATTGCTTGTCTAATAACGTTAAATTGGGTGTGGTGGGGTTTAGCGAGACCGTTTTGTTCTGAATGTTAAAACTAGCAGTTGGTTAAGCCAGATTTGCACTGCTTTTAAAGTTGTGGCTGGTCGAGGTATTCATGCCTCTTAGGCGTAATAATAACTTTTATTCAAAAGTGTAGGTGAAATAACACTGCTTGGACTTACCTAGACCCTAGCACAGCTAATTACAGAAGCGTTGAAGCGCTATGTTAAAGCGTTGAAGTGCTATGTTCGTAAAATTATTTTGAAACACTGTTTAACATTAATTAAAGTGTTCCGTGTTGAACTGCTAACGTAGTCAGCTACACGCAAGTGTAATTTGAAAACCGTAATAGCATAAAAAATTAAAATATCTGAATTAAATTTGGTATATTGTAACAAGAAACTAATTTTTTTCCGTTCATAGCTGAACACGTTAAAAGAAAAAAATATATTGAGTAAATGACTGCGTAATTTATTTTTTATGGGTCGGTTGGGGTAGCCTACCTACCTATGCTTGTGTTTTGAACTGGTGGTATACTTATGTCTGGCGTTAAATTGATGTATCGTTTATGCCTGGTTTAATTGTGTATAGTACTAAATTGGTATGGCCTATTATGCTTAGTACGTTTAGTATACTAACTAGCGATAGCCTACTATACCTAGTAAATTTCCGAAATAATAAATGGTTTATGCCTAATACTATTTAACAACAGTCGCCTGGGTGAAATTACTAAATACCTGTTTGGTAAATTTGCTTGCACTGTGAGCGTACATCCAATAAAAATTGTAACTGGCCGCCCGCACCCTATCAACAGTGCGCCGAGTTATGTGTTGAATAACACTACGTGCTATCGTTTGATGAATGCTGAGTGCTTCAGTTGTAGACACGTGAAGTGTCCTCATTAACTGTTGAATTATTCACTTCTAAAATCCGCCGAGTTTGCATTTGCTACCGTCGTCGAAACTAGCGAGTTGAAGATTTGAAAAGAGGTAGCTAATATCGAATGAATAATAATGAGTGATACTAATTAAACGAGTGCTGCGCTGTTTTCCATTTGTTGACACGTTCCCTGAGCGGCTCATTACGAACAGCCAATCAGATTGCAGGAGGTGGATGTGCTTCTGGTTGTCATAATAACGTTGTGTTGCTTATGTGTTTCCAGCACCGCAAGTAACCCTTACAATGGATCAGCCCATGTACACAACGCTTGTTTTGAATTAATCGTTTGCTATCAAGACCGGCGGAGAGGAAATCTGTTTTGGTTCTGCAGTTATCTGTGAAACGGAGCCGGGGTTTCCAGTGCATGAGTAAATTCATGCGTGTGAGTAAAAGTGCCAAGTCTAAGTGTAACAATGTGATTCGTGAGTGCTAAATTTTCGAAAAGTCGTTCGCACCGAATGAACAAACGTTCTGCTCGATTAGAGAGCTCGGTGTAGCTAAACTTTCCAGTTATTTCCTAGTGAGGACGAAACATCGAAAAATTATATACAGCCAAGAATTCATCGTTAATCACCGTTGCGTACATGGAATATCCACCATTCTGGGAATTTGGGTTTATACGTGGCCAATTTATAATTTTATTCTATGTTTTGATTTTTCCAGTTTAAGGTCCTGGAATTTTACTCAAATCTACGTTCAAATGAAACTCACATCTGTATAATTGCATTTTCCTGTTTGAGAAGACAATAGAATTTAACATCGATAATCTGAGAAGATTCAAGAGAATTTTGCACATCAAGATATTCAAGAATCAAGTTTAGGAATTTTGGGAGAATTAATAAAGATGAATAAAAATAAAGTTTTAGATTTTTAAACTACAAATTTAGAAAACTAAACTTCAATTAACTTGAATTGTTAACTAACTGATAACGATTTATAAAATGAATTTTATGAGAATTTTTATGTAAAAGAATTTTTTTAGGGGTGGTTAGTGTGGTGTACCATGATATGATATTTAAGTGTATTTCTATACCTTTATGTAGAGGGCGCTTTAGTCACCACAACTGTAATACCCCAGTTATGTGACCTATAAGGTTAATAAAAACTGTGAACACCTTTGGTTCAGGGCCACTTGATAGACCTTTTATCCCAGTTTGAACCTCCGTCAATTATACTAGTTAAGTAGTGTAATTTAAAGTAATGTAAGCTTAATACATTACAAATTCGATTCAAGTATTGAGACCTGGCCTGTTTATTTTGAACGAGTCAAATTGTATTTCTCTGCTTTTGACGTTCCTAACGACAAAAAGGTAGCATTGCTGTTAACCAGAATAGGTGCTAAAACACATGGATTGCCACGTAATTTATGTGCACCAGTTGCTCCAGCAACTAAAACGTTAGTCAAATTAACACTCTATTGACAGGTAACTTATGTCCCAAGCCAAACTATCTATATGAAAGAGTTCAGATTCAAAGGAGTGAGCAGAGTGCAAATCAGTCAATAGGCATAGGATAACCAACGGCATCGAGTATGAGTGGCGCAGCCACGAGTTATTGTTGCCAGAACTCCCTAGATGCTATTGGTTATCCTGTTTATACCAATCGCATATTGTTCGAGTCGTGGCTGCAACATACAACAAATAGTGCTGACGTTCTTTCATTCAGACGCTTAACAAGGCGACTAAGCATGCAACAATGTTCACACAAAGACAGCATTGTTGTTGCTTGTTTAGTGAAGGGTTCTCTGCTCGTGTTTATCGATTGTAACTCAATTCCGAAGTACCCCATCACCGTTCACACCGCGGAAAAACTTCCACGAAAAAAGTTGAAGGCCTGGCACCGATATACTTCTAATCGTTCC